>VDFB02082111.1:0-10510 GCA_007258455.2 Sequoia sempervirens
GCCTCTCCATCTTCTAACCCATCAAACTCTTCATTACCCCCACCATCATCTAATCCTTCATTAAATCAATGCCTTACATTTAGATATTTAAAACATAAATTGATGGCATTATCTAAATCCACCAATCCACCTACAAAGGATGTGACCCAAAGGCTACAAGAAAGGAATCAATTGCCACCATGTCATTCAACTCATATACTTGAACATACAAAAGAGTCCTCAAACATCATGCCAAGTCCTTCAAGTCAACCATGTCATCCTCAACCCCTTGGGCCAAGTCAAGAGTCTCCCTCACTTAGGGGTCCAAGTCAACCTCCATCATGCTCCTATGTTGTTGACCATCTTGAACATGTCAAGTCTCTCCAAGAGTCATCCCCTTCTACTTCCATTCAAGCAACCCAAGATGTATGTCAAGAGCCTAATCCTAAGCATGTGGAAACATCAAGCCCTAGTCCTAATCAAGATGAAATCATTGTCATCCAACCTGTCCATAATCTTTATCTCTTTTATGATCAAGATGATATCCATAATGATGAAGAGCCTATCCATGACCAAGATATTCCAAATTCACCTCCACCTAGCACTATCCATGATCCATCAACATCCACTTCCCTTGATGACACAAGTGCCTACCAAGCTAGTATAGAAGATCAAATCAATAATGTGGATCTAAATGAACATATTCAAGATCCTTTAAATCCTCCATCATCCACTATTGACCCCATTGCAAGTCCTCCATCATATCCACTTGGTCTTTCCAATAAGGAACTCGTGTCTAGTGTTCCACCTACACCTAGTCCCATTGTCCATTGCATACCCCAAGGACACCAATCTCAAGATGTTGGTATTTCCTCCATGCATTCTAAGTCCACTTTCCATCATAAAACCTATCATATGCCTAAAGTATATGTTGCCATTCCACCACCGTCATCCTACAAGTGTCAAAATCATGTGACCATACACCTTCCTCCATCCAATTTACCACCATTACTTCCAACTCCTAATCTCCCTCCATCTGCTTTACCACCATTACTTCCAACACCTAATATTCCAATCATTCATAAATACCCTAAATATCCTAGTCATGACCAACAAATGCACACATTGTGTAAACATAAAGCTTCCACTCAATCCATCCACCCCATGGGATTCAAAAATAAAAATTTCGATGCCTCTATTTATAAAGTCAAAAATTCTAATGGTCCTAATGCCTTAGCATACAATTGCAAAAAGTCAAAGCCAAGTGTATCCAAAAAGTTGTATAAGCCCATACCTTCAAAAGAAAAGTCTAAAAACAAAATGGTTTGGGTACCTAAGAAAAAAGAAATCAAGTCAAATGAAGCATCCACATCACAAAAATCCCAACCATCCACTTCCATCCAAAATACACATTCCATTCAAAAATTACAAAAATCCCACAAGACAAATAAAATCCATAAAAATACTAAGTCTATGTGGGTACCTAAAACACTTCATCACCCATCTCCTAAGCAAACATCTCCATTGCTTTCTACACCTCATCCACATCAAAAGCTTCAACGTTTATCACAATGTGTGCAACCATTGGTCATGGTTCCCTTCCATTTCACAACAAGCCCTTATACCTCCATCTCGTCACCCCCATCCACTATCCTACATATCTTCCCCACCACCTTCCTATGGTCCATGCTTTTGGCTAAGCCTCCCCATTCATCTTTTGCATAATTCCCATATAAGTCCTATATCTTCCCTACATAATCCTCCATAATACACATCATAATCCATCATCTACCTACTCTATCTCCATTTCATGTCATCCCTTACCAACATCTATGAGCATAATGACATTTGACATGGTCCATGCAATGATATCCATTTATAGTGGGACTATCACCTTTCATGCAACTAGACACTTGAGTCTCTCCTATCCAAAAGTCAAAAACTCAAAAACTCAAAAACTCAAAAAAGAAGAAGAAAAAAAAGTAAAGAGAAATCCCTTCATCCAATGGTGAAAACTTGGTAAACAGGCGCCTTGGATAAGTACCATGATGAAAACCTGGCAAACAGGCATCATGTGTAGTTTGATCTTCTATGTCACTTACACTTGGGGGCACAATGTCTTATCTATCCAACCTATCATTTTTATGTCATATCATTTCCATCCTACCTACCATCTTTAGCCATCATACCTACCTATCATATTGGGTCCACTTATCCACTCTTCTCCTTTTGATCTTGAGGAAGATATAGGGGCAAAGTGTTGAAACATGTTTTTTGGGTATCTCTTGACATACCTCATCCTATCTAAACCAATCATATCATTATCCTATTGTCATCAGCTTTGTCACGAAAAATCCTAAGTCTTGTACTTAGAATGGGGCATGTCATTCCTATGCGACATAGTCTTTGGAGATCACATCCTTGCTCTCTTATGCATACATCCATTTCATCCATTAATCCCATTTATCTCCTTGCACCTAGACTTGGTTTTCCCCTTGTCATTGGTATCTAGCACAAAGGCTACCCAAATTTTCATCCATTGACACCTCAAAAATGTCAAAATCCAAAAAAAATCATAAAATGACAAAAAGACAAAAACATCATAAAATGTCCTGAAAAAAGACCTAAAAATCATAAAATGTCTAGAGAAAAACACAAAAACATCCAAATCAATGTCAAAATCCAAAAAATGGAGTCAAAGTTAGTCATGTCAGTCAGTCCATGTCATTGTCGAACTACATTGTCTCTACGCATTTGCTACGTAGGCAAGGCCATCATTCGATGAGTCCCTGAGACATTAGGCCGGTCCTTTTAGGTTGGTCCAAATAAAATCATGGCATTTGTCACAATCGTCACATTAGTCAAATAAGTCAGACGTCGTCAAACTCGGACACAAGACAGTCATTCGAAACACCAATGTCAAAATTGGTCAAAATCAGTCAACATAGTCCAGTCGATATCCTGATCGACATTAGTCAACTTGCCAAAACATATTACTCAAAACAATGCCAATCTAGTCACTCTTTGGTGCTCTTAGAGATAATGTCGCCTTCTTGGAGTTAGACCCTGTCCAAAATGTCCTTTGCCTTTGAGGATGTATCCTTCGACTGATAGGCCGTCAGTGTCAACCTTGTCAGAATTGGAAACTCTTAAAATTTGTAAAGCTGTCGAACCAACAAAATTCAATCTTTGGAAAACAAACATTGGCAAACAAAATTACATGGCTATTAATCTTTCTGGTCTTTCTTATCTTATCTTTTGGCTATCTTGGCTATTTTGTCTTATATTTTTACTGTTTTGTCTTTTTAGTCATGTTACTAGCTACCTCGAGGATGTCCCATGAAGGATTTAGAGGTGCGATGACGTCTCCTGGCCTATTTTATTTTCTCTAACTACTGTCTATGGATTGTCTTGACAAAAAGACTGGGGCAACATGACCCTTAGTATGAGTTAGGACATTCCTTGTCTATGACTGTCTGTTTTTCAAGTGGATGACCTTGCACACCTTGGTCTACGTCATACCATTGTGTTTGTTGTCCATTTGTGTCATTTTTACCGCCCAATGATGATTAAGAGCAATAAATATTAAAAGTCCTATGGCAATGTTTTGAAGGATTTGGTCTAGGAACTAACATGCATCTTCTTTAGTCTTGTCATCTTCTCTCACTCGTCTCATGTAGGCATTGCATCCATCTCATCATGCATATCATTTTCATTAACATTTCTTTGTCTCTTCATATTCTAGTCTTCTCATCCATTTTGAGAGCACACCCCTGTTCTTGGAACCTGTCTGTCCTCTTGAGGGGGCATACCGCAACCCTAAGTCATTTCTTCCTCATCTTATTTTGCCTTTGGGGCATATTTTTTTGACTTATTTCTTTGTCACAATGTGACATGCTACGTATAAAGAGGGGCAAAATGTAGACACATAAAATTGTCCCTAGGCTTGCAACTCTTAGATTATTCAACATTGCCCCTTTCATTCTTAATAGTTAAATGGTATAATTATTTAATTATTTTCTGAAGAGTCATAGTGCTTCTATTATTAATTAAATAAATTTCTTAATTTATTTAATTCCCCTTTTGTCATTTATTTCTCCTTGATTATTAAATAAATAAATTTTATTTATTTATCTAATACGTCATTAATTACCTAAGTCTTCCTTTAATTAAATAAATTTCTTAATTTATTTAATTCCCCTTTTGTCATTTATTCCTCTTGATTATTAAATAAATAAATTTTATTTATTTAATTACGTCACTAAGCAAGTCCCCTTCTTTTAAAAATTAAATAGATCCTAATTTATTTGATTTTTGTCCATTTTCTACTATAATTAAATAATTATTTTAATTATTTAATTATTCATTAACCTCTTCTCTCATTAAATTAAATAAAGTTAATTTATTTAATTTGGTCCACTCTCTTGAATTTTGAATTAAATTATTATTTAATTCGAAATGATTCCTTTTGTCATATTCCTCCATAATTAAATAATATCTCTATTATTTAATTATTTACTGGTCACCTGGAGTAAATAAATTTTATTATTTAATTTCTCCAGCAACCTCTTTGTCTGTGCCATCTTATCTTCCAAATTAATTCTTATCTTTTGACATCTCATTTAATTTCGACCCTTGATTGAATTATCTTATAATTCAATCTTGGCCCTTCATCCTTATCATTTGCCCTAATTTTGACCTACCCCTAATTCTTATTGCAACATTCAATCTTGATCATTGATTCTAGGGTTTTTTGTCATCTTCTCATCCTGGCCACACATTCAAAATTGCAGTTTTTATAAAATGGCAATTTTGTTCTCATTTGGCTTCCTCTTGGTCTCTTATCTCTCTGGCTCTTGGAGGATCTCTCTCTCAGTCTTTAGCTCATTTTGACTTCTTGCATTCTTAGTCTATGTCAACTTGCTGTCAACTTAGGTCATAGTCATTAACAGTCATAGCCATTTTAGCTCATTGTAGGGTTATTTTTATTTTCTGCAAATCCTTCAACACTTGCATAGGGCTTAGTCTTTAGTCATAGTTGCTCATAAATCTGAGGGCATTGTTATTTATCTGCAAGCTAGGAGGTGTAACAGAGGTTAATCATGGAAGGTGGAGACATAGGGTAACACTATCCCTGTTGTCTTCACCTCACTTCCATTGTACTTTGTTATTTTATTTTCAGAAGTTTCATTGTGTGCTAACCCCCTTTAACAAATTTGGAATTTTCCATTGATTGCACATTCAAATGCTACTTGTGAGGAATGAATATTTAAAAGTAGTACCTTTAGGGTAAAAAAATACAATCCCAATGCCATTACCTTCCTAGCTGCATGCTCCATCAAAATACATCTTCCAGACTTCATTGCAGCTTTGTGCCACATGTTTTTCTATCGGATCACTATTTGTCAATTTTGGTTGAGCCAGTTCAATTTTAAAACTTCCAAGATCAACATCACAAAAATAGTTAATCTGATCTTGAGGCACACAGTCAACAAGCTGGTTCATTCTCGGCTCTCTATACAATTTGACTTCCTGACCATTCACTGGTATTGTAGCATAAGACAGATCAAACTGAACATTTTCACCAATAGTTGTTGTCCATTGTCTTGACAAAAGCATCTCAAACTAAGGAGGAGTATCAATGACTATTATATCTATATTGTAAGCCACTTGTGGATAAGTAGCCAGTTTGACTTCAACACCCTTTATAATGCCAATCACAGGTACAAGTCTATTATCCATTGCATAACACTTCCCTTCATATGTATCAACACATAAGCCTAGCTACTTCATAACACCTACTGGCATAATATTTATAGCAGTGCCAAAATCTATCATGTAGTTCCTCAACAATTTATTATTTATAAGCAATGTGGTGAAGAATGGATCCACTTGTGGGGAGGTTGTTAAAACATCTCCTAAACAAACTTTTGAATTATTTATCTTTTCCTACCTATTGACTACTTCAGAATTCATATGATTTTCATTCCCATTTGTAATCAATTGAACAACATTATCTCTGTACTCCTTAATTTTCATCAATTCAAGTAGTGGAATAGACAATTTTACCTAGGATAACACCTGTGTGAAGTCAAAAAAGGAGCATTCCATCTTAATAGTCTTCTTCAAGTCTAGCGCTTCACCTTTGGTTTCTTCTTTTTCTTTTTTACTAGGTTGATCAGACTTTTGCATTTCCTTGTGTAATTCTGCAACTTTATGCTTTTGGATAGGCTTCTTTTCAATTTTATCATGCTGCTTGTTCTCTGGCTTTTTTATAGTTTCCTTTGTTTCCTTCTGATCTTTTACAAAAATTTCCCTAGGAACTCCATCTAGCTCATTCACTTTTCTATTTCTCAACCAATATTTACTCCTTGCATCCTCAACTGCTGCAACAGTTATTTTCTCCATTTCATCTTTAGTGAGTCTCCTTACATTGCACTGAACAGGCATTTCAACAAGATGTGGCTCTGTGTAGTCTTCATGAGAATCATAAAAGATCTGTTGTTTAGCCATATGGACATTATACTTCTGATTAGAAATGCCATACTCATAGCCTTCATCCTCTAAAGATGAATATCCTTCCTCAGCATGATAAAAGGTATCTGAAGTCAAATAAATGTTGTGATCTTCTTCATTATTCTCCATCAACATTCCCTCTTCTTGCATATTTTGAGCTACAACACAGTAGTCTAGAGAATGTGGCTGATTACAAACTTCACAGAAATAATTATTACTCACCATGTAAGTTCCCTTTTTGCTCAATGGATCAGGAGTCTCTTTACTTCTTGGCTTGGCTGTCACAGGTTTCCCATCTTTCCAGTCTTCATTGTAAGGCATATCATGCAATCTTGGCCTTTCATTTCTATTCTCATTTCTATATGTATTCTCTTGTCTGTACTAATAATTATTTTGCTAAGGAGGCCTTGGTTTGTCTCTTTTATTAGTTATACCAGTAGCCTTCCTGTTATTTTCAATTGTCAATGCAATTTTATGTGCTTCAGCCAAATCTCTTGGGGATCTACTTCTCAGTTCATACCCTATCTTAGGATCAAATGTACTCAAATAAATACTCAATGCAACAGAGTCTGACAACCTTGATCCAGAAGGTACTTTAGTGTGCAACTTGTTGAATTTTTGGTTGAAATCATAAGTTGAATCATTCTGTTTTTAATGAATCCTCACCAATTCATCAAGAGTTTCATCTAGAGTATTTTGATTCCCATATTGCTCTAAGAATTTATCTTGAAATGCTTGGAGAGAATTAATTGAATACGATGGCAAGCTGTTAAATCAATTCCTAGCATCTTCAATAAGTGACATCATAAACAGCCTCATGTGCAAATCTTCATGTGGCATACCTATATCTTGAATGGACATATTGAAATTTCTTAGATGTTCTTCAACAGTGACTGCATTGCTCCCCATAAACTTGGGAATCAAACCTCTCCAGCTACTATCCATAGGGTAAGGGCATGGATTGAACCCTGCCAAATCAAACTGCCTAATCATTGTTGCGTATTGGTGGGGGAGAGGGATAGGTGGATATTGATACTAATGCATAGGATTATTGTATTATGCATCATGTTGAGGGGTGTGATGCTGACCAGGAGGCGGATGCACATTTGTATGCTATGTGGGAATATGAGGCGGCTGACTTGGCTGCCTGCAGTGATTCCCAGTTTGATGGTTCTGAGCATTCAATTGATTAGATGGCCTGACACCATGACTACCCTACTTATGAGGTGGTACATACTTTGGGGGGAAATCAATTGTCTGATCAGTAACTTATGCTTTCTGCAATTTGGATTCATTTATTGCTTGTATCATCTGAGCCTTTTCCTATTCTTTTCTTTCCTTTTTTCGGGATTCAAACAACACCTTGATTTTTTCAAAACTCAAAGATTCATAATCTTCTTGAGGAGATGCATGATCAATAGGTTCATTCTGATCACCCTGCATTTCTAGATCATATTCCTGCTTCTTTCTAGCTTCAGACATAGCCTATTTTTGAGGATCGAGAGAAGGGAAAGGATTTCTTTGATCTTCTGGGGTACAAGGCTCTGCACTTGAATCATCTCTGCATGTATCATAGCAATTATATGTTTCACAATGTATTTTTGGTGCTTTGCCTTTATTTGTTATGCACATGTCCTCATTGATCCTCTTTCCTTTATCAGCTTTGTCATCTTTATGTGTCCACTTACTACTGCTAGCAGGAGCTCTAGTATGACCTCCCCTATACTAAGATCTTCTTCCATTCGTGATGAGCAGCTGCAAAATTTATGTCAGAGTCGCCACTCACTTTTGTCAAAAAAATGAGAAAATACTTAATGCTTCTTATTCCCAGCGGAGTCTATACAAATTTCCTGACTCTATGATTAAGGCTTTGATTCTGAATGTATTCCCCAGCAGAGTCACCAATTTGTTAGCTCTCGAAAACGTAGGCAAGATACCTCAAGAGGCTACCAATCTCTTGATACACTTCAAGGTAATAGACAAGGTTGGAAGAATTCAACCTTCTACTCTTTAGGTGCTGCAAAACCTGGGTGGGTGTACCTCTCTGAATAATGCAGACTTGACTTGTAATCAATCTTCTTATAACAACTTGTTCACAAAGGCAGATGGGAGTGAACAATTATAATTCAACTTGAAAACGGTAACAATACTCTAGTCTAGATTCTAAAATGCTCAATTTTAAAAGATGTAAAGAGAATGAATGAATTCAATAAATGATAAAATGCAGAGACCAGTGCCTTATTGGGTATGCAGAGTCAAATGAAATCAAATGAGCAACACTTTCTGGAGAAAACTCAAACTATCTGGCATATATTCTGTTTACAACTTGTATAAACATGCAAAACTGTGACTACTAAGCTCTACTTGAATAATCCAATTGAATCTCTCTGATTACTGTGATTAGCTAAAAGGATTTAGTCTTTACTTGAAAGAACCAATCAATCAATCACACAAGTACAACAAATGTGCACTGATAAATCAAATACAAACTTGTCATATCAATTTAAACAACCATAAAGAATCCATCTTGGAGATAGCTTAGCCATACTTTCATCAAATTCAATAGATAATTGAGACCAAAAATATGCAGCAACATCAATTGACTTTCATAAATACCTCCACTTTGAAAACATGCAACTTAGTCTCTGATCTGATGAATCTATATTACTGTATCCATCATAAAATGCCTACTGTATATCGAATAACTAAAATAGCTCCCTTATTACAATTGCAAGAATGCTTATTTATACACGAGCATTTGAAGAAAATATCAAATTGAGAACTCATGTCGGCCTAGCACAAAATTCGGGCCCAAAATATGTCGGCTTGCAACGGTTATATGAATTCACATGTCGGCCACAAGAATTGTATTTTTGTTATTCACTAGTGAGACAATCGGTGAGACAACACATTAGCTATGCCGAAGGCAATTCACTCGTTAATCGCTCTGCCCTTGTATTTCGCTTTCGCTGTGACTTATCCGAGTCGGGGAGATGTCCCGTAGATAACATTATGTTTTACCGATATACATTGTCGCCTTCTGTATGTCGCTATAACATTTCATTGGTCATACTGAAGCTAAGAAGTATCCCCCAGTTCCCTTTGTGTATCGCTCTAGCTTTATGATATCGGGAAGACCTCTCGCAGACTCCACATTGCTCTACCAAAAATCCTTATCCACTCTGAATGTTGCCGAGACACTCCAATTTTTATGCCGATAAAGTCACCTTTGCACCTCATTCGACGAGACCTCGGGCACCTCACCAAGACCACACACTGAAACAAAAAGTCATACCGAGGAATACCTTTTGTTACATTCATCATCGCCAAGACCATTAGAATTTCTCACTGATAGAGACCTTATGCCCCACGTATATCGCTATAGCTTTTAACTTTCGGGGGGACCTCCTGTAGATTATCCAATGCTTCACCGAAGGTCTTCAATTATCCCCGTGTCGCCGAGACAAGGCAACACCTATGCCGATAGGGATCTATTTGTTTTCCATCGGCGAGACCAGAGGTCACTCGTCGAGACCTCGTGCCGAGAACCCCTAGCTTGGCTGAAACACCTCTATATGCGCTAGTCGGTATATCATGCTGAGCTCACCAAGACATGATACCGATAACCTATAGCCACACTGAAAAGAAACCCACATGCACCTGTCGGTGATACATATAGAATTTGGCAAGACGCTAGCCCGACCACCAAGACCAATGCCGATAGAAGCCACCACGGTCACTGAAACAACATAAACGTCTTGCTGATAGGAAACAGACGTTTGCCAGTAGAAAAATAGGTTGGAGAGACCCAAATGCCGTCACACCGAAACACCTGAAACAAAAGACATTAGTAGAAAAGCGCAGTGGGTCAGGAAGACAATGGGAGATCTATGCCGATATGAACCAGAATATAAAATATGCACGACCCAATGGATTCAATGGGACAATATGGCAAAAATGGGTGAAAAATGCATACGGTAGGACCAAATCTAGAAATTTATGAGTGAAAACATAT
>VDFB02082112.1:0-15969 GCA_007258455.2 Sequoia sempervirens
TGCTCAGTGATGAAGACACCCTTTGCGCCATCTGTATCATTAGCATCTTAAACAGGAAAAGTTTCCCTGCCATGTCTCACTTAGACAGATGGAACCTGAATCTGCTTACCTGGCAGAATCTCTTGTGGACCATAGGGAAAAAAAAGTCTAAAGACTTTAGGTTTGTGGAAAAGAAGCTTTCCTCTGATCTGCAAATTGCCGAAAGGAATATCCAAGCCAACCCTGCCGATTTTGAGCTTATCTCTCAAGTTGTGAAGGCTAAAGATGCCCTTAGACAACATCAACAGGTCAAGGTCAAGGGTGCCATGGTCAGATCCCGTGCTCACTGGATTTTGTGTGGGGATAGAGGCTCCAAATTCTTCTTCAACCTCATCAAACAAAAGCAATCTAATGAGAATACTGAAAGACTTGTTGTTGATAACATTGAAATTAACGATCCGGATAACATCAAAAAGGCCTTTGCCAGTTTCTATCGCAACCTTTTCACCTCTGAGGATTCAGAGGATGCTGCCCTCTTGAGAGACCAAATCCGTTCTCTCATTCCCAATAGGATCTCCGCAATTGAAGCTAATTAGCTGTCCAAAGAGATCTCTCTTGAAGAAATTGAAAATGTCATTAAGGAGCTTAATAATGACAAGGCCCCTGGCCTGGACGGGCTGCTTGTTGAGTTCTACAAGGCCAATATAGATTGGATTTGCAATGACCTACTGGATATTTACTCTGAGGCCATTTCTACAGATTCCTTGGGATCTTCTATTAACAGGGGAATTATCAAGCTGCTCCCCAAGGATGGGGACAAAGCGCTCATCAAGAACTGGAGACCTATTACTCTCCTCAATGTTTCCTATAAAATTTTTGCCAAAATTCTGGCCCTCAGGATTAAAAATATTCTGCCCGAGTTTGTGTGCCCTACTCAAACGGGATTTATAAAAGGGAGATATATCCTGGAAAATTTGATTACCAGTTGGGAAGCCATGAGTTGGGCCCGTGTCTCTAAACAAGATTCTGTCATGTTCCTTCTGGACTTCAAGAAAGCTTATGACAGAGTGGAGTGGAATTTCATTTCCATGATGCTCGAAGCCTTTGGTTTCCCCATTATTTTCTGCAATTATGTGAAAATTCTTTTCAAAGATGCCTTCGCGCAGGTCGATGTGAATGGCTACCTTACTGACTCTTTTCCTCTTGAAATATCCATCAGACAGGGGTGCCCCTTGGCCCCTTCCCTGTTTGTGATCGCTTCTGAAGCCCTCTATTACATCCTTAGAGATAATTCTGTCTCCCCAGCTGTCAAAGGTATATCTCTTCCCAATGACAGTGAGCTCATTAACTGCCAGTTCGCTGACGACACCGCGATCTTCCTTGAAGCTATGGCTGATAACTTCGAAACCCTTTATCACAAGCTCAACATTTTCTGCAAAATCTCGGGCACCCGTCTTTCCCACCTTAAGTCTGTCTGCCTTGGGTGGGTTGAGCAGCCACCCAACTGGTTCAAGAGCTATAACTTTCAATGGGGTGGCCCTAACAAGATAGTGAGATATCTTGGTATTCCCTTCTCCATCAACCCCTCCCTTAAAGATATGTGGTTCTGGGTCAAAGACAAGATTGTGAAGAAGCTCCATAAATGGCATAACAGGGCCCTGTCACTGGCCGGCAGAGTGCAGGTTTGCCAGAAAATTCTATCATCTTATAATATCTATTACTCCTCAGCTTGGATGTTCAGTAACTATCAAATCTATGAAATCCAAAAAGAGATTAGGAAGTTTCTCTGGTCTGATGGCAAAGGCAAGAACAAAATGCATGCGGTCAAGTGGGAATGGTGTCACACCAACAAACTCCTTGGGGGGCTTGGCTTGAAGGATCTTAAGCTCCAGGGGATTGCCCTGGCCGCCAAGTGGATCTTCCACTCTCTTGATGGTGATGATCCCTGGAAGGTCTTGGTTAGAAATAACATTGAGAGGGGTATCCCCAAGAAAGCAAAGTCTTGGAAGAATCTTCCTTTTAATGATCTTGTCCTTGGTGATTTTCTCATGAATGTGCAAGGATCTACTATTTTTAGATCCATCTGGAAAGCTTGGAATTATGTGAAATGTTTTATAACTAACAGGTCCTTCCATGATGATGCCCATCTTTATGGTGAAAGGTCCATTTGGTGGAACCTGAATTACTCTGGCAAGCCCCTCACCCTCTCTCAGGGATGCTCTGCTAGGCAATGGAACAACAAAGGCATCTCCCAATTGGCTGACTTATTTGAACATGACAGATTAATAGACTGGGAGGTTCTCAGTAACAAATTTAACCTTCCCGGTTCCCAGAAGAAAACGTATAGTTTGATCCGCAAAGCCACCAGAAATCTCCCAACCTCCTATCAAATTGACTCCCACAGATTTTTAAGCATCAAGTGGCCTGATGGGACTGTTCTTAACAAAATCAAAGCCAAAAATATTTATAACACTATTGGGCACTCTGAGGCCATTATAGATCACATTAACAAGGTCTGGTACTCTTCTTTAGACACCCGTGCGTGGAAGAACTTGTTTGAAAATCTTTGGAAAGGTCCTACTGAACCTAAGATTAAATGTTTTAACTGGCTAGTTATTCTTGATAGACTCCCTATCAGAAAAGATCCCCTTGGTACTGATGTTTGTCCCATGTGCAGGTTACCCGAGACTGGTAGACACATTCTTTTTGATTGCATTTTTGCTAAAGAGATTTGGCTTATGTTTGGCATTATGTATCCTTCTTTCTTTAACATCTTTGAGATTATTACCGGACATATCGTTGGCTTGAAACATGATACTAATTTATTTTGGAAAATCCTCTCCTCTGGGATTTTGTGGCAAATCTGGAAATGTAGAAATGAAGAGAGATTTTAGAATAATCCCAGAATTCTTACTGAGTCTTTTCGAAAACTCATCTACCTTAAAAAAATTTTGCAGGCCCGCACTACTATGTTGATTGAAAAAGAGAAGCTCAAAAGGTTCCTCAAAAATGGCTCCGCCACGTTCTTCATATACGAGATGCAAGGAGGTTATGCTTGGAGGCAGACTATGGACAATTTGCAGCTCTTTGAGAAAACGTGCAAGATCCTGACCCAAGAAGTGAAGAACAACAGGAAAGTCAACAAGGAACAGGTCCTGATGTTGGCTCAGATTCAGGAAACCAAGCACATTGCCTGGATGGAAGGCGCCTTGGGTTGGGTGGCTTGGGTTGATAGCATCGATGTCACCTTATGCTAGTGGCTGCTATGTTTTGTAACAGCTTCTCTTCGTACTGTGCATAGGATGTATATATATTTTTTGTACTACTGTTCTCTGTGTGCTCTAGATGTGAGGCCTTGCCTCTCTTGAGCCATACTTTTCGTACCCCGGTGATGCCTTGGGGCTTATTTTTTTGATCTCTCTATATATAATATAAAAAAAAAACCTATTTCTTAATTTTGTAACCTCTAAATTTATTTCATAGAGTTGATATATAATTTTAAATAATTAAATGATTAATAATTTAAAAGAAAAATAATAAATGGATATTTAGCAATTAACTTGTGAATTATAATTATCTTATGCTATTTAATATTTAAATTTTGAGGAGAAATGTTTTTGGGGCTATTATAATAGAGTGTATCAGGGCCCTTGGTTAAAGTTAATGTTTCAAGGATAGTAGATAATTTTGTTAAGGATTGGTTCAGATTTTTTTTTTTAAAATAATAATAATAATAGCTAGAGTATAGTAACATTAATATTTCGAAGTGAATTTAGTGAATTTATGATAATATAATTTAAAATATTGAAGCCTAGGATATGACTAAAGAGGTGTTAAAGTTACATTTAATATTAATATTAAGAAACATTTTGATGTGAGTAAAATGATAGTATTAAAATAAAACGGAATAGTAATGACTATATTTGTGATGATATTAGTAATACTATTTTGGTTAAATAAGGACAATGTTATTAGGGTTAAAACTGGGATAATGGTATTATGATGGGAACAAAAATAATAATAAGATAATGTAAATATAATGAATGGAGAGTTCACGACTACTATTAGGTTTAATATAAACTTGATAATAATGTTAAGACAAATTTTAATAATGACAATATTAGTTAAATTAGAGGTTGTTTAGGAATATGTTGATTTGGTAGCAAATTGACAAATATAACCCTTTTTCCATTAAATCCCAATTGTCAAGAAGCTATAACATTATTATTGGTATGACTAAAATGAAAGCGTAATTTCAACACTTTATTTTATTTTATTTTATTCACTTATTTTTTTTGGAGTAAGAGTGATCGCTATAAAGGTTGTGGCATTTGTGTTTTGTCTCAACACCAAATGGCGCATGACACTTAACTAATGCAGTAATTACATTAACTATTGTGTTTTTTTTTTCAAAAAAAAAAATGTTAGGTTTTGTGGCAAAAATTATGGGCATGACACTTGGTATCAGAGCCCTAGGTTGTAACTCTAGGGAACTCTGGGATTAAATTAAGAATTAAGTAGTGTGAGTGTGTGGATAAATGGGAAAACCACCTCATGTGATAGTCAGAATAAAATGTTCGTAAAGGAAATTCTAAGGGACTTAAATGGTGCAATAAACAGGAACTTAGTGATAATTATCCAACCTAACTAGTTTGTAAAATCCTAAAGGATCAAGAATTGACCATTATAAATGGATCAAGGAAGTATTTATTCAAGAAATCCTAATCTAAACTCGATCCGTCATTTTAAGTAAATAAGGTGAATGACCTGAGTTACATATTGGACCATTTAGCAAAGGTTATGGCATTAATTAGTCTCTTAACATTAAAATTCCTTGAACCTTAGAAAGATAAAATGGAGATTATCAAGCATATTTTTTTTTTTTTAAATATGTGAATAAGTCATCACGATGTGTATTATTAGAGGAACACTACCTTTGTTGACTTCTTAGGACCATAATTCTTAAATATAGTAATGCCATAACTTCTTAAAATTTGGAGTTTTCAGGAAGCAACATATTTTCTTATGCAAATTGTGGTATGAATTGAAGATGGAACATCATAACTACATATGGAATCATGTAACCATAAAAGGAGCAATGTGTTAAGGGTGTAATTAAATGATCCTAAAGTTCTAAACCCCTAAATTGATTAAATCAAAATGATAACAAGAGTGAAAACAATAGAAAATCTCTTGACCTTGTATTGAGTACAATTTGAGCACTCCATACATTTTGGATTTAAAATACTATCAAAGATCATAATTAAACTTTAAAGGTGTAAATGGATGGACCTAAGTCTAAGGGATTGCTCATAATTTGGGTATGGATTTGAGACACCCATGAAACGCCACCCGATATGCCTAAGACACAAATAGCCTAGCCTTTCCTATTACTCTAGATCTCAATTTACACATAAGGACTTAATTTGTGTTCTTGTGAAACAACTAACGATTCACCTTATAGTTGGTAGGTAAAAATTTCATGAATGATAACATCAACTAATGATCAAGCCTTGTTTTGTATTGTAAGTTCAACTTGGAAGAGTGGTAAAAATTAAATTCTACCTTGAATTAAAATGATGAAACTTTAGAGCTAATTAAGCACTTTTGCAAGTAAATGGTGACCTAGTTCACTTAATGTAACTATAACAACTATCAAACTATTATGTTTTGTTGTTTAAAGATTAAATAGTAAACAAAATAATAGGGTTTCTATGATTTAAGTCAAAAGTGAAGGCAATAGAAGGATGCAATTAAGATAAGATTGTTGAGGACCAATAAACATGGTGTTGAAACTATTCCCTTGTAATAAGTAACATTAAAAATATTTGTGACTTGAGACCTTGTCAAATGTGAAATTGGAGTTAAAACATTATCTTGAACTCATGTTATTACTACTTCCTTAGGAGACTTGTTGCTTCCCAAATAAGAAAGGATGCATGCCATGCATATGAAGTAATAACACACTCAACTACATGTTGAACTTGAAGGTTGTGTGCAGGTCATCATGATTAAATAATCAATTGTATGAAGTTATGAATTAAGTAATGAATTATGTGTGGTTCACAGTGTATTATGTGATGGGAAAGTTAAAATATATAGATAAGAGACACTTAAGTAGACTTGTAAAACCTCCAATTAATGTTGTGAATTCTATACCATTGACTATGTTTACTCTTTGATGGAAGAACATTTGCACCCAAATGTAAGGAGAAAACCTCAAAGTAAGTAAAACTTTTAAGACTTTTACTAATCGAGTATTACCTAAATTACAATTGTTAATTATATGGCAATTTATTTTATAAGTATGCAATGGATAGATGTTAACAAAGTGAACATTGTGTAAAGAAAATAAAGTGTGTATGGTTGTATCAACATTTGTGTTAATAATGTGACAAACCATGCTTTGTTAAGTTCTAGGAAATGGGGTGATATACCTAAGCTATAGTTGCATATCTTCTAGTGATTTCTTGTACTTATGAAAAGTGAGTAGATATTTCAAAAATTGAAACAAAAAGTGAATATTGTTTATACAAAATAGAATGTGTAAGTGCACTGTTCTTGTTCTATGGTGAATTATGTAAAGCATGTTGTGTTAGGTCATGTAAAGTGAAACCAGTAAATGTATTGTACCCCAAGGATAGGATACACGGTATCTAACTTGGGATAAGGGTGAGGGAGGTCAAGTACGATCCCCTTATGAGTACCCTTTGTGATGGACCTTATGTAAGCTAGCTAGTTGTGTGTTTATGTAAATGTGTTAAATGTGCGGATGTGTATTTATCAAATGAAATGTGATGTATTCCCTTGTGTTAGTCTTATTTGTATGGTAAATGTGTACCCCTAGCATTTGGTTCCCCCCTTATGGGAGTGTGATGCCAGCTAGTGTAAATAGGGGTTGAGAGGCACATGTTCTCTCATCGGGAAATTATGAGCTCAGGGCGTTGTCCCTAATCCTGACAAAGGATCTATGTCGAGTCATTGTAATCCTCCCATGGATGTTGACCGTGGCCTACTCCCCCACATATGAGAGCCACACTTGTTGGTTCATAGTGCAAACATATTCCTTGATGTTATAACCCATGGGTAAAGGATGGAATTTTATGGGCCGCCAATTACTTATAATTATGTGGTCAGGGACCACCAGTGATTTATATTTATGTGGTCGGGGACCACCAGTGATTCATATCTATGTCGTTAGGGACCATAAATTACTTATATTTATGTGGTTAGGGACCACCAATGATGCAGATTTTTGTGGTCAGGGACCACCAGTTATTCATGTTTATGTGGTCAGGAACCACCAGCTATTGCATGCTATTATACTTATGTTGTTAGAGAACCACCATTCCCCTCCTCCCCTTAGGTGGCTTATCAAGTCACATGGTGCTCATAATGTGCAGTTTTTGTTGTTGGAATATGAATTATTGGTAATTCTTGATTGATATTTATTTTATTATGCACCAGCAATGTGGAATTTTGCATTTATTTTATTAGGCTATTTAGCCATTTGAAGGTTGTTATAGTCCAAATTTCCTCAAGAACTTATTTAATTTAATTTTTGAATTAAGATTGGAATGTTGAAATGTAGCTACAATTGATCTTTATTTGGTTTTCTCTTGATTTTATAATTTTATGTTTTATTGAAACATTGGTTTATGATCTTATGATTTCTCGACTTGAGGCTTTCTTAATGTTTTCTAACTGCTGGTAAACATGGTGTAATGTGACATATGTAAACTGCCATATCCCGGGGGGTTCCCTGGCAGGTCGTATAGGGGAGTAGATGCGCTGGGGAATTATTTTTGAAAGGGGTTATGAATGGGACCGGTATGGGACGGTCATTAATCCATTCTTCCCCCCCATTCTATGATTATTCTTATTTGTATGCACAAGTCCTTAGAGAAGGGCCTCGAGTGGTATCCAAGAATATCCATCCTTGTAAATCCCATTGAGCCTTGTGATGTGAGCTATGTGTAATTTTTCTGATGTATGGGTAAATTTGTAAATAAATGACATGTGAAAGTACTTGACTGTTATGTGTGAAAAAAAGTGACAGATAAAATTGAGACTACTATTCTTGAGACATGAATTGAAATTAGAATAAAATTATTTTCCAACATCATGAGTGATGTTTTGATGCAAAAGAAAACCTTGAATCGTGTCCAAGGATGTTAAGGTGTTTGGACATGTATTGGTGCAATTGCTAAAAACAAAAAAAAAGGTTAACTACACGAATGGCTACTAACATTTGTTACACTATGAATATAACAAATAAATGTTCTTTGGGGAGAAATTTTTCTCTAAGTATTTAAATATTTAATTCACGGAAGGGATGTCTTTAATGTGCACTTATAGCTGAATAGTTTGATTGTCTCATCAAGAAAGAAAAACAATTAACACATTTAATATATTTATGTGCATTGTTATATGAAGATTATGTTCTAGACCTTAACAACTTCCAGGAGGAAGTCTAAGCTAAGGGGAGGGGGATGTAAGACCCCGCTTTGCATGTGAATAATACAATTTTAATTTTGTTATATACTTATAGATGCTTAGATATATTTCAGGCAATGCATAGTGTGATTTCATGAAAATGTGCTTGTATTTCATTTTGAAATGTTTTATTATCTTTGCCATGGAAGTATTAGGCACTTGTAAACTATGAATGTGAATTGGAATTTTAATGAAATGATTGCACAATTAAATCTTATTTTAGTTACCAAATTAATGTGATATATGATTGTTGCTTATGATTTCATTGGTAATGTGCAGGAAAGAAAAGGGGTGCTAATACGAGAACACAGAACCAATGAGAACAAATTGAAAGACACCCTTTTGTGCTTATGTACTTGATTTCCTTATTTTGGAGCCGAGAGAAAATAGTTACTATGCTTATTCTTTTGGGTTGAAAGGTTATTTAATTGTGTCATGTGAGATGTAAGTTGGGGTTAAGGTTTAGGAACCCTTATCCAAGTGTGAAACTCGGATAGAACCTTAAGTGGGACTTTAAAGAGGGTTGTTGGTCAATTTCTTTAGTTGGGATACAAAAATAAACTGCCTAGGGTCTATACCATAGTTGTAGGGGTAAAGTGGGCATGCAAAATGGTCCCAAGGACATGATTTGACTCTTCAAAAGTCCTCATAATGAAGAGTGGCTAATTTTGAGGAGTGGATGGGTGGTGAAAAGATTGAGGTATTGTCCAAGTGCATGTATCCTCTTTAATAAGGAAATGACCCTCATTTATGGAGAAGGAGGAAACTCCACACATCCCCATCCAATATTTGCAACTTGAAACTCTATATATTTTGAAGAAAAAGAATGAGGGGGTGTTACCCACTTCTCCTCTTGGAGAACTTTAGTGGAGATTGTAGAAAGAATGAGAAGAAGAGAGGAGTCCACCTATTTTTGGGAGATAGTGAAGATGGCTTGGCTTGGAGAGGAAAGATGGATAAAAGAGTTCAATCCCACACCCACAAAAAGAAAAGAAAAGATAAGTTCTTTCTATTTTCATTTACTTGTTTAATGTAAGAAGGTGACAATGTGTATGGATCATGGTTGGAAATAGAAAGTAGAAAACCTAGGTGTACCAAATTTGTGCTATGTTAGTTTATCCCTTTGTAAAAATGAGGAAAGACTCCATTTATCATCATGGAGATAAAATAATACCTTGCTCGGGGGTATGGCTAGAGCCCACGAAGCTCCATGACGCCATTACGATAGGGTGGAGAGAAAGCCTTAACCAGTTGTGTGTCTTTCATTGTATTTCTTTAAACTCATTTGTAAAATGAAAAGCTAGCATTTGTTTGTAACATGAAAAAGAATGGAAAATACCAAGTTGCATCAAAGGTTGTGATTCTTTAAAAGGCTTATATTTATGTTATTAAAGATGGAATAGAGCAAGACCTTGTTCATGGGGGGGTGCAAGTTATTTGTCTTCTTAAATATTGAGGAAAGAATGTAACTTTTAAGTAGATGAGTTTCATATCGATCAATATAAGAATGGGGTAATAAATAATTTTATTTTTTTTGTACAATACTATTGTAATATTAATAGTTAGCATTTTGTTTTGGAAAGAAAATACAAAAAGAGCAAGTCTAAAATTGTTGGCATACTCTATGAGTTAGTAGTAAAGAAAAAGTGTGGTATAAAGGGAGATATATTCATTTGTCATTTAAAGAAAATATTATGTAAATTGAATTTGTACCAACTTTCTGTTGATTAGTACAACAATGTGTTCATTGAGATGCAAGAAGGAAAATGAAAGTATTGAGAACTAAGCAAGAATAAAGAATCAGATTGTATTGAGTTAATTATTTGTGATGAAAAAAAAAAGAAAACGTATATGCAAGGAAACCCTTATTCAAACATTATTTTTTCCACCTCTATTCCATTTTATTTGTAAATATTTAGATACTAACGGTTTACAACCAAGGAAGTGTTTGACAGACTGTATTTATGCTCCCTATTACCCTGTTCATACTACAAGTAGGTTTATAATGATTAAAAATAGAAATGGGCATAAAATGTCTTATACTGCATTACGTCCCTATATGATTCCATCACTTTTACCTATGAAAGAAAAGGAAAAACAAAGAGAAATACTGAATCTTCACTTTGACTGAATTTTCATAGCCCTTGTAGCCGATTTCTCTTAGGTCTAAATGTTTAAGTAATAGTGTGATAGCCATGCAAATAAAAACAAGCTCCCGTGTTTGTAAGAATCAATAAAGAGAGTATAAATTAAAATAATAATAATAATAGAAGCTTTAAGCATGCATCCCATAATCTCGCCCTTTCTTCTCGTGTAACTTGACCCCTGCAAGAGAGCAAGGAAGGCGAGAAAAAAAAAAGAGTTTGTACAAGAGAAACCAGAAATAATATGCTTCAACCCCACTCCTCTTTGCATAATGTGTTTCAGATCGCCATCTGGTGCAGCATGATAAATACCTATTTTATGAAAGTATTGTATTTAGTGGTGCCCAAGGATCAATGTGCAACATACAGCCTTAAAGACTAGCTTGCGTAAATCTGAACCTTTTTAACAAACAAAAACAAAGTACCCAACAAGAGAATATATGCTAGATATTTACTTATAGGTTTCAAAATGAAACTTATGCAGATCTACATTGTGCAAATGAACTGTAAATTAAAAGATAGATCAATAAACAGAGCTCCACTATGCATAGAAGTAAATAAATACAGGAAGATACAGATTTTAAGCTAATTACTTTTCAAGGTAGGAATGTAGAGGTGGTATAAGGAGTTGGCAATTGATTAGTGAAAGTCTCCAATCATAAATTTTGGGTGGTGGGTAGGTACTAGCTATCGTTGGAAGGAAGTTGAGGAACAATGTGCATGAGCCGTAGAAAATAAGTTTTCTTCAAAATTTATCACATCAGCAATAAATAGACCATGCCCTGGGTGGTTACTCAACAACATGCTTGGAAGAATCTTAGGGCAGTGATCCTTTCATAATGATGGCAGTATTGAGCTAAATGTTAGTGTTGACCAGAGCTGTAGTAGTGGGTAAGGTGCTATGATAAATAGGTGGCTGGAGGTGACAGCATTAAATTCAGAGTCTTCTAGTCCACTTGTGAACGGCTGACTAATTTTTGCAACCAATGTTCTAACTCAACGCGTAGCCTCAAAGTTAATTGATAGCCATCTCCACTGGGCACCAATAATATAATTTCAATGAGTGCCTTATGCATTTCAAAGATATAATGGTACTTTACGTTTCCCCAGTGTCAATATCATGTCAATGGGGAATAGTTACGCAATATGGGACCCTATACTTCCTGCATTCTATACCTTTGATAGATCTTACAACTAAGATGGGCATGATTTTATGCACCACTTTCAACTGCCTAGCTAGACATCAGTTAGTTTCATGAAACATAATAATAAATCATGTTGATCTAAATGCAAGCCCATCCTAAGTTTTGATATCGACCCAATAGCTGGAAGATAGGTCACAATTTATTAGTAGCTCATCTGTAAACTGTATGTTAGCAGATAACTTGCAGCATGATAGTGTAGTTAGAAGTGGCAATAGATTGAGGCTTTGTTATGTCCATATCAATGCAAGAAGAGTAAACGAATCTTAGTCGTTCATCATTCTTCATCATTTTCTTCCTTGGCTATCCTTCACCATTTTCTCTCATGCTTTCCCCATCGCTATTGGTTCCCGCTCCTCCAAAATTCTGTTTCGCTAGTATTACCTAGCGCTTCTTCGATTTGATAAACTGTAGCTAAAAAAAAGGAGGTTTCAACCAAAGTTTTCGAGTATATCCTTCAAAATGAAAATTACGGCCAAGATCCTAAAAATGAGCTTATTTAGATATTAACATTATGGCATCTTGTACCCTTAGATAATAGCAAATGACTCATAATCCCAAATGAGCTTATTTAGATATTAACATTATGGCATCTTGTACCCTTAGATAATAGCAAATGACTCATAATCCCACTATATCAAATCAGCGTAGGCATCTACTGGATGATTACTGCAAGAGAGAATTCGGCATACATTGTGTTAGTTATTTGGTGTGTAAAATTAGCTACCTCAATGACTGCTAAAGGTGCAGTAATATCATGAAAAGAAAAATAATTGTTGCGTGTGCAGTAACACCATGAAAAGAAATGAATATTTTTTTTTACATTAATAATAACACCAATATATATATATATATATATTAATAGCAATTTATTTATTGCTATCAGCATTGCTAAGTAGTTGTGGGTTAATCTCTTTTTTTCCTTAGTTGTTGGTAACTAAACTCGCACCACTATTTTAGCTTATAAGAAATTAAAAAGATATTAAAGACACATTTCTTTTAACTTCCTATATCCTTAATGGTGAGTAGGATTGAGGGCACGTTAAAAATTATTAACGGATAAAAATAATTTATTGGGATGCCAAGCTATTACCTTTATCACTATCCAATTTCTTAATGTAGGTAAATGGTTAATATTTTACTTTCTAAATATGAACTTAAATTATATTAATTTAAAAGAAGAATCAATGAGTAAATAAAATGAAGATTTAGTAATTAACGTGACGAGTAAATCGATTAAAGATTTAGTAACTAACTTTTGAGTAAATAGAATGAGAATTTATAACTAACTTGTGAGTAAATAGAATGGAGATTATGTAAAAGAATTGAAATATAATAAATTGTAATACCTATTTCTTAATTTTGTAACCTCTAAATTTATTTCATAGAGTTGAGATATAATTTTAAATAATTAAATGAGTAATAATTTAAAGGAAAAATACTAAATGGATATTTAGCAATTAACTTGTGAATTATAATTATCCTATGCTATTTCATATTTAAATTTTGAGGAGAAATGTTTTTGGGGCTATTATAAAAGAGTGTATCAGGGCCCTTGGTTAAAGTTAATGTTTCAAGGATAGTAGATAATTTTGCTAAGGATTGGTTTGGAAATTTAAAATAATAATAATAATAATAATATCTAGAGTATAGTAACATTAATATTTCAAAGTGAATTTAGTGAATGTATGATAATATAATTTAAAATATTGAAGCCTAGGATATGACTAAAGATGTGTTAAAGTTACATTTAATATTAATATTAAGAAACATTTTGATGTGAGTAAAATGATAGTATTAAAATAAAATGGAATAGTAATGACTATATTAGTGATGATATTAATAATACTATTTTGGTTAAATAAGGACAATGTTATTAGGGTTAAAACTGGGATAATGGTATTATGATGGCAACAAAAATAATAATAAGATAATGTAAATATAATGAATGGAGAGTTCACGACTACTATTAGGTTTAATATAAACTTGATAATAATGTTAAAACAAATTTTAATAATGACAATATTAGTTAAATTAGAGGTTGTTTAGGAATATGTGTATTTGGTAGCAAATTGACAAATATAACCCTTTTTCCATTAAATCCCAATTGTCAATAAGCTATAACATTATTATTGGTCTGACTAAAATGAAAGCGTAATTTCAACACTTTATTTTATTTTATTTTATTCACTTATTTTTTTTGGAGTAAGAGTGATCGCTATAAAGGTTGTGGCATTTGTGTTTTGTCTCAACACCAAATGGCGCATGACACTTAACTTTAATAATTAACTATTGTTTTTTTTTTTCAAAAAAAAAAAGTTAGGTTTTGTGGCAAAAATTATGGGCATGACATGTGAGCCCTTGGGTGGGCATTTTCTTTTTCCCGCAAACCCTTGATGGTTAAATCTACATTGGCTGAAATTGTGCAGTCTCCATCATGCCCACAGTCCTAAATGTAAGATGAAAAGTGTTGTGGAAACATGTGGTGGTCTCAAATGTCTAATCATGTCATTCATTTCCAAGTGTCACACTGGTGTAGTTTTATGAATCCCCCAAGCATCACAAACAACTCTTGGTGTGAGGGTGGTTGATTCCTCTATCGAGGTGTTAGGATTTTTCTTTTGTTAGTGGTCCATATTTCATAGAGGTTTGATTTTTTCTTAAGCTTTGAAGCTTTCCACCACCCCAAAACATACCAGTAGTCTTAAGTGAGTTGGTTGTGGGATGTTGAGTTTTTCCAATAATACCTATCTTCACAACTATGTGAACCCTTAGGTGGGATCACTTCTACCTGTGATCCCTTGATGGTTCAATTTGTGTTCGTTAAATTTTTATAGCTCCTACTAATCCTAGTGGTTTAAACCCAAACCATGAAGTACTATGATGACACATGGTGTCCTCAAGTGTCTAGCATTTCTTGAACATACCAAGCATCCACCCCCTACATAAATTCCATGTGTCATACTATTCTATCTCGATGAAGACCACAAGTATTACAAACAAGAACAAAAGTGGCATTGGTTGGTTTTTCTAGCAAGTGTGTCATAAATGATCATCTCCCACCCAAAAAGACATAGTGTATAGCGGGAAGTATTTTGATACCACATGGGGTAGCCTCGCGCTCTACTAGAAAAATATCTTATCATTGTCTCCTTTTTCAAAATGATTACCTCTCCATCATGTCACATGCTACATTTTCCTAGGACAAGAATCTTTCTACACCTTGACAAGAACTGCTACTACATGATTGGCTAGGCCTTTTGGTCCAGTGTGTGGTAAGAACTATAGTGGTTGTGAGGTGTTGGACATATAGAAATACTGAGAGGGGGTGAATTGGTATTCACTTAAATTCATTATCTTCATCTACTTAACATCCATTCAATGCATCACATTAAACTTGCAGAAATAGAAAGGACCATAGAAAAATTGCATCACATCAAAGAACACAAAAACACTAGATTTTATGTGGAAATCCCAAAAACGAAAAAACAACAATGAGGATTAGCTCACAATATATTATAATTAGTTATAAGATATTACAAAATGGCTCACTTCCAGGTGGACTCATTGTCTTAAGAACTCACTATCCAAAGGACTCACTATCCAGAGAATAGAAGAAATGGCTCACTGCTAGAATAGAAAGGAGGGTGGCTCACTGCCAAAGATTTTAATTGATACAATGCATCCACAATATGTTGGAGATAGTTCCAATTAAGCTCTATAAATTCACAAACACCTACAACATTAATTAGGTTGGCCTAATTAGATGTATCATTCAATACCTCAAACTGTTGGCTCAAAACTCAACCACACACACTTTTAGAATACATAAAAATGTGTGACACATAAAAATAGGTTGGAAATGACCTATAATTACTCCCATAAGTTTGAAAAAACTTACTTTAACTCTACATGACATCAAACCCTTTAGGTCGGTATTGTTGGTGAAGCAAAAATAGAATGAACTAACTGTTCATTCACAACTTGATGCGATGCCCTTCAAAATACTTTCCACTTGGAGAAAACACACTTCTGCCACCTATAAAAACAACCATAAATCCATATAACAAAATGTTCATCTGCGATGGAATGTGGAGCATTACAATTAGGTACACTATCATTGTAACTTTGTCATATCTAGAGTGATA
>VDFB02082113.1:0-16714 GCA_007258455.2 Sequoia sempervirens
CAATTTCGATTGAATAAAAAACTTTTCGACGTCAACAAAGACAAGGTATTAAATAATGCCCTTGACATATAATGATATCAATTTTAGAGGAAAAGCAATTAAGATTTGGATAATGTTGGAAATATATTTACAAAATGTTCAAGCAAATTTGTTATGTTGTATGAATTATGAATCAAATGAGAGTCATACAAGAAGATATTTTACACATTACACAAGATATGCGTGGGGAAACCCTTTTATGTAAAACAAACACATCATAGAGAATCATTTTATTAAAAACTTACAAAAAATAGTCTATTAAGAAATAGATTGATCTTGGGGACACTCCTCCACATGCTTCCATATCACCAATAATATCTCATGTGCATAGTGTTACTATTGGAGAATGCCAAGATTAGAAAGCTCAAATTGATAACCTTCCACAAGTTAAATAATGAATACGATAGGATATTATCATATAATATGCTAAGATCTTAATGCTCAAATTGATAACCTTCCAAAAGTGACACAATTAATATAATAGTATAACTATCATATAATATGAAGTGAGACAAAAGCACAAGAAGCCTAAGTAAACTTAAGCTATGAGTGAGTAGGTCAATCATAGAAAGGTGATATCCCAAGTAGATGGATACAGACACTATTTACACTAACACTCCCTATTAAGTGCAACTTAGGGAGTAATGTATACACTAATGATGATTATGGGCTACTACGTCATGTTAGGTACTTGTAGAAATTTATCATAAAGTGGAGAAAAGAAGAAAACCTAGTGGGAGTTAAAACTCCTCTCAAAAAGAGAAATGATCCAAATGCAAACAGATGTAAACAAGTTAAGAAGAAATTATAGTTGGAGAACTCATCATGATCCTCCAAAGACTACATCTAGAACAATGTAAAATGAATGTTCCCTCCATAGGAGAGAAAAGAGAGAGGACCTATGTGACCCCATATTAACTGAGAAGTAATGAAATCCATCCTAGGAATGCTTCCTCCCAAAAGTGATAGGAGAACAAAAACCATCCAATCTCCCCTCAAAATGATGCATGTAGTGCTTCCTCCAAAACCTAATAAGAGAGTAGAAATAATGCAACCTCCCTCAAAATTATGCATTTAGTGCTAGTGGATGCTCGACATTGAATGTTGAAGATGATCCATGATTGTTGAACAACATTTATCCCCTTGGGAAGAAGCAACAATATAAATGTGTGCAAGATGAATTCCCATTCATGATAAGAATATGTAACAAGTAAGATCAATGTCTTTGAATTTTGCACATGATCTAAAAAATGAAATGATGTCAGTGATTCCATTGAATGATTCTCAATGATCTCTAAGCTTGTTTACAAGTGAAAAATGTTGATCATAAGGATCAAGTACAATATAAGATTCAAGAACATGGACCATGGATGTATAGTGATAACTAAACCAATGAGAATCTAATACTCATATAAGTGATGTCAAGATAGATGATGATAGAGTTTGGGAGGTCGAATGTTGAATATTTGCATAATATATCACAATAGAAGCTAATTTAGGTGAGGAAAGATCAAGATCCAAACATGGTAATACTGATGTAAATTCAACAAAGTTGACATCAAAGAGGAGATAAATGTCATTCATAGTGTCACCCAAATACACAATCAGGGATTCTACAAACAAAGATGTGTTTTTTGGTAGATATGTATCTTGATGGAAAGGATCAAATTCAAGCATTCCAATAGGTGTTTAAACTTTTTCAATTCTTAATAGGATTTGGATGAGAGAATGTGAGGTATGAGGACAAAACTCATCCACATGTTGATAACTCCCACAATATGTGAACTTTATTTTTTATTTACTGTACATGGTCTAATTAAACAAAATATGAATATGAAATACAAGAATAAACACCTAAAATGATTAGTGTGGTAGCATAGGACCCTCAAGAATAATGTACAAGAATTTTAAACAAGTTATGAGTATCGCATGGCAAAATCTTGTGTTTATAACTCATAGATATTTTTTATATTTTTTGTGAAAATGATAATCTATATCTAAGTTTTCCATGTAAAATCAAATTCCTTGCAAAATAATGATAGAAATTAAAAATAGTAAAATTTTGATAAGTGGGATGAAATTTATTCCCTATCAAAATTTTCTTACATTGTTTCTTCAGAGGCATAAAAATAAATTAAACACAAAATCTAAAACATCCCAATGCTAAAGTATTCATGATGGAACCATTTTTTCTTCAACTATTCACACTTAAAAATTTGACTCCCCATTTACAAGTTATATAAAAATGAAAAAAACCCATTTCTTTGCAAACATTTATAGAAGTTAACAATTTGAATTAACCATTAAAGGTTAGCATTAAACTATGGAAATTTGATTGAAAGTTAGTGGACTTGTAGAATCAACATTTTAAATTGGAGTGATAATTGATACTATGGTTACATGAGCATAACATATTAACATAAAGGTTAAATGCTATAAAAATTAGTGCATTTCATAAAATTTGTAAGAAAAAACCATAACATACATCAAAGTTGTGGTGTTTTTAGTGCATTTCATGGTATTAGAGCCATGAGATCATGTACCTTCCCAAGTCAACATGAGCATAACATAAGCATTGGTGGATTTTCTGCTATCAACATAACCTACCCAATCTAAATCCACATAACCATGAATCTCAAGGGAAATTTCATCTTAAACTATATTACTATGATAACGCAAGGTATAATTTGAGGTACCCTGCAAATATCTAAAGACTCTCTTAACTGAATCCAAATAAACTCTGCCAAGATTAGACATATATCTAGGAAGAACTCCCACTTGTTGGGAAATGTCTGATGGAGAACAAACCATTGCATACATCAAAGTTCCAACTACACTCTATTAATGCACTTTGTTCATGTCTTCTATCTCTGATGGAGATATTGGATAGTCTAAAATAGATAACTTTGTTCCAACTAAAAGAGGAACATGCAATGGTCTCCAATCCTACATATCAAACCTCTTTAAAATTGAGTTGACATACTTACTTTTGCCAAGCCATAGCTTTTTGTTGACTCTATCTATTTTAATTTTCATCCCAAGAATATGTTTAGCTGCACTAAGATTTTTCATTTCAAATTTGCCAGCAATTTAAGATTTCAGTTTTCAAATCATACCTTTCCCTTTACCAATAAATAACATATCATCAATATATAATGCAATAAATTAGAAACAATCACCATCAATTTTATAATAAACACAATGATTTGATTTAGAATGTTCAAATCCCAAACTCAACACATATGTATAAAATTTATGTTACCACATCCTAGGACTCTGTTTTAGGCCATACAAAGATTTCTTTAATTTTCAAACCAATTTACTTTTCTCTTTCACGACATAGTGCTCTAGATGTGCCATATAAATATCCTCCTCCAAATCACCATGAAGGAAAGTAGTTTTCACATCAATTTTATCAAGCTCTAAATCTTAAGTAGCAACAATAGAAAGCAAAAATCTAATGGATGTCTTTTTTGAAACATGAGAAAATATCACATCAAAATCAACACCCTCAACTTGAGAGTAACCCTTTGCAAACAACCTTTCTTTGTACTTCTCAATTCCTCCATCTAAACCAATATTTTTCTTATACACCCATTTGCAACCAATAGGTTTTCATCCTTTAGGAAATGGTATAAGATCCCATGTATCATTCTTTTTCAAAGCTTCCATTTCTTCATCCATACTAATCTCCTAGGATTTTGGATCATTCATACCTAATGCCTCTTCTACTGATCTTGGTTCATCCATGCCAATATTTACAGAGAAAATACATCTCCAATCATCAGGTGAATACCTTTCAGGCGGTTTTCTATGCTTTGTAGACCTACAAACAAGCTAAGCTGGAGGTTCTTCCTCCTCTTTTGAAAATCTAGAGTTAGATTGAGCTCTCCTCAACTTCTTGTCTATCCTTGAGCATCGATTCAACTTTCTCAGTTGTAGAAGGAAATTGAATTGAATCAAGATCCTATTTACTTTGTTTTGCCTATAATGCAATAGAAGAAGGCTTAGGTTCTCTAAAAATAAGACTTCTACTAAATATTACCTTTTCTGCAACAAGCTCCCAAAGCTTGTATCCTTTCATGCCATAACTATATCCAATGAAGATACATTTTACAAGCTTGTTCTCCAACTTTGTTCACTTCTCCTTTGGCACATGTGCATATGCATCATAACAAAAAACAATCTAAGTTATCTTAATGAAGTCTTATGACCTGACCATGCCTCTATAGGCATCTTATCAACAAGACTTGATGTATGAGACCTAATAATCAGGTAATAGGTAGTGGCAATAGCTTCAGCAAAAAAACTTTGTTCTAGTCCAACATCACTCAACATACTCCTAGTCTTATCCATCAGTGTCTTTTCTGTTCTCTCTTGCAACTCCATTCTATTTTGGAGAATATTGAGTTTTCTTTTTTCTATGAATACCATAACATTTATAGAATCTATCAAAATCATTAGAGAAAAATTCACTACCATTATTAGTCCTCAAATTTTTTATTTCTTTCTAGTTTGTAGCTCAACCATTGCTTTAAATTCTTTAAATCGAGTGAAAAATTCAAATTTACTCTCTATAAAATATACCCATGTCCTACTATAATCATCAATAAATGAAACATAATATTTGGATTTACCAATCGAAGTAACACCTATAAGACCAAATACATTAGAATGAATAAGATCCCATACACCACAAGATTTTTGAGAACTCCAGTAAAACTGAATGATGTTTTGTGCAAATGCAATGCTCACAAAAGTCAAATTCAAGATTACAATCATACAAACCCTCAACAAGGTTTTCTTTCTCAAGGTCCTTACATCCTTTTCTCCAATGTGGGTGAGTCTCTATTGCCATGACATAGTTTTATTTGTAGGTAACTTTGTCTTAGAAGAAAGAGAAACCTTGGGTACACCCAAAATTCATGACCATATATTGAAGGTGAAACCCTCACTTCTTCCACATACTTGATTTTCATAGAAGTACTATTACACTCAAGAGTGCATGCATCAAGCTTATACAATGTGTCATATCTAAAACATCTAGAAATCACCATAACACCTCTGACCATATGTATCTTGCACATTAGAAAATACTACCTGCACACTTGCATCTATTAGTTTTCTCAAAGATAAAAAAAAATTATGCTAAACCGGGGATATGCAACACATCATTAATCATTTTTATTCTACAATCAACAAATTTGATTTTAACTTTACCACCACCAACAATTTCTAAATGAGAATCATCACCTAAGTACACCTTACCTCTATAATATTCTTTATATTAAAAAAACCAAACTCTATTAAAGGTCATATGGAAAGATGCAACTGAGTAAATTAACCATCTATCATTACCTACATGAGTTGCCAAAGCTGCAATAAATGCATCACCATCTTCCTTCTTGGACTTAGAATCAGAATCTAATCTCTTCACTTTCTTCTTCTTTTCATCTTTTCATTCCTTACAAACATTTCCATGCTTACCGTAGTTCCAAAAAATGGGTATGTGTAGGATCATCATGGAAAAATAGGCCCTTAAGTGGTGATGAAAATTCAGAAAAATCAGAGATAGGAAAATTGACGTAAAAATTTGAATAAGTTATCTATATTATTTCCAAAATATGTAAGAATAGAATCTGTAGCAAATTGAATGTAGTTTCTAAACTACAAGGTTTATTTAAAAAAACAAAATCTATTTAGTGAAAATTTTAAATTTCAATATAGTAGTACTTAAATTTTAGGGAAAAAATAAGAAGTAGATGTCTGTCTGACCACCCTAACCACAATAAAATGATAATATATTTTTTATAAGTTTTTAGATATAAGTAGAAGACTCATGTCCCAATGTGATGCATAGTTTTTTATAATTTATTTCCAAGTAAATAATTAATTATGAATTTTTTATTACAACTTTTAAAAAATATTAAAACTCGTATGTCTAACCACCTTAACTTGGTAAAAAATTCATGAAATTCTTTTTTTTTTCTAACCCTATAGTATGCGAAGCATAGAATGTGATACATGTTTTAGATTCAAAAAATATGATATCATCTAAAAGCTATAGATGTTTTCCAATCATCCTATCAATCAAGACTTTAGTCATAATTAAAATAGAAAATGAATAATAATTATCTATTAAATTTAAATTAAAGCATAATTTATATTGGTGGAAAGCTGAGAATCTCCTTTAAAAACCCTTTTTGTTTCATCAATTTTGGGTAAAAAAAGTGGTCAGTCACATACTCTGCACATACCCATCATATCACCACTTTTTGGCCTATCATGATCCTAAACATACCCAAATAAATTTGGACTTTCCAAGAGATTTAGATCTCCCCTTGGATTTGTATTTTTCATGCTTCTCATTCTTCTTACCTTTTTCCATAGGTCTTCTATGAATATTTAGGTCCTCTTTGACAATGATGGATACCTTCATCCTAGTCTCCTCATAAAGAAAAGATCCAACCACATCTTTAGTTTTCAAATTAACAGAAGTACTCCTAATATCCATCACAAGAGAATCCCACACATTAGGCAAAGAGAAAAGTAGGATCTAATATTTCTCTTCCTCATCTATTGTAACACCAACCGATGCCAATTAAGCCACTAGCATATTGAATGCTTCCAGGTGGTCTGTAATTTGTTCGCCCTCTTTCATTCTCAAGGAATATAATTTCTTCCTCAAGAAACTCTTGTTCACTAGAGACTTGGCATAATACATCTCACAAAGCTTCTTCCATATTTTTTATGCAAAGGTATCCTCATGGAAACTAAATAAAATAGTGTCTACCAAGCAAAGTCTTATTAGACCCTTGCATTTATCGTCCATAACATCATATTAAGCAACCTAAGTAGTATCTATAGGCCTTGAAACATTCTCATCAACAACATCCCATAGATCTTGATCTATCAATAGATCCTCCATTCAACTTCCACATTTCAAAATTATTTCCAAAAAAATTATCCACCACTATTCTTCTTGATGAACTTACCATCTAAAAATTCCTACAACAAGATCACAAAGTGTACTTTGGACAAGCTCCCACTCAAATCTAGATTAGCTTATAAAACCTAACAACCCACAACTGAAACCATAGGTGATTAGGCTTTGATACCACTTATAAGGAATCTAAGGTAGAAAAACTACTTCCTACACTAACCTTGGGAGGAGAATCAGTCAAAAATTTACAAATCTTTAACATATAAAGAAACTTAGACATTAATAGCATGCATACCATGATGTAATGATTTACGTTGGGAGAACCCTTTCAAGAGGAAAACCCCACACTCCAAATACCATCCAATATATTATTTAGTAAGCACATGGATTACAATATCCTTGTAGAGCAAGCTTCTCTCAGGAGTATCACCATTCAAAGATCTAGAGACAACGCAGCTGCTATCAAACTCTCAAAATACAGACCTCTCTACCACAGTCATAATGCAACACCCTCATAAAATAGGGTTACATTCTAGGGGAAAATAGGACAACAAAATATGTACCATTATATCTAAAACTTAATAATGAATAGTCTAGATTTAAAATTTATCATTTTAATATATGTCAGCCATTTTTAGGAGCTTCCTAAAAAATTTAACACACTCACATTTCGTTCTTCAACACCACCATGTGCTCCCATTATATATTAAACCTTTTTCTATAGCTAGATAAAATATATATATATTTGCATGTATATATCTTATCAACAATAACCTTTATATAATTGCAAGGTTGAGACACATTTTCCCAACAATTCCAAGATCATAAAGCTTCAATTGATAACCTTCCACAATTAAAAGGATGAACACGATAGGATATATATCATATCATATGAAGAGTTTAAATATACAATGATTACTATTGCTTATATAGGCAAGGAAGATGAGGTAGGAAGTTAGGATTTAACAACTAACTAAACCTACAAATGTTCAATACTTGTGGGCTCGCTTGATAAGTTTGTAAGCAAGTGGCAAGTGGCAAGTGGCAAGTGGCAAGTGTGCACACATTAGGTTTCTCAAGTGGTGAGTGCACATGTACCAATACTATGAAGTGATAAAAAATGATATTAAACCTAAGATATGAGTGTTAATAGGTCAGTCATAGAAAGGTGATATCCTACCTAGATGGATAAAGATAATATTTACACAAATATCTCCCTTGAGTGAAAATAAATTATAATGTATGTATAGATGATGAGTCTCGGCTACTAGGCCATCTTACATACTTGTGGAAAAATTTAACTTTAAGTGGAGAAAAGGAGAAAACCAAGTGGGAAACACAAATTATCTCCAAAAGAAAAGGATGCAAGTGATAAATGGAGGACTCATCATGATCCCCCAAGGAATACTTCTATCATAATGTACAATGAATGTTCCCTAATAGAAGAGAAAAGAAAGAACACCTATATGTACCCCCTATTAACTTATAAGTAATTAAGTCAATGCGAGGAAATGTGTCATCCCAAAACAAATAGGAGAATAGAAACAATGTAGCCTCCCCTCAAAAGGATTCCTATAGTGCTAGTTGATGATGGAAACTAGATTTTGAATATGATCAATGACTATTGAACAAGATTTCTCCCCTTGGGAAGAAATAACACCACAAATGTATAAAATATGACTTCTCATTCCCAATAAGAATATGCAGGAAGTTAGATCAATGTATGTGTATTTTGTATATGATCAAAATATTTATATAAGGCCAATGATGTGTTTTAATGATGCTCAATGATATCCAAACCAATGTTGATGTGTGACAAATATTGATAAGATGGATTAAGTACCATATAAGATTCAGGAATAGGGATCATAGATGTATGTTGATAATTGGATGATGAGAATTTGACATTGTCTCAGATGATATCAACATAAATGATGATTGAGTTTGATAGATAAATTCATTAATATTTGATTAATATATCAAAATGGAAGTTGATATAGGTGAGGATAGAGAAAGATTAAAAAATATGGTGATGGCAATGCAACTTATTTTAAGTTGACATAAAAGAGGACACAAATTTCCTAAATAGTGTAAGAAAAATCAACAATATAGGATTCTACAAGTAAGGATCTCGTGTATAGTATATATGCACCCCAATGTGGTAGATTCAGAATAAAAATAAAAATGTCCCAATGCAAAGAATCAATATGTCTCATGGATGATACAATATCATAATCAGATGTAGCAACAAGTGTTTGAATTTTCAAAATGCCAAACGTGATTTAGATGAGAGAATGTGAGGTATGAGGATAAAACTCATCCACACGTTGATTACTCCCACAATATGTGCACTTCATTTTGCATTTTCCAAACATGTTCTAATTAATACAATTATAAATATGAAATGAAACTTTAACCCTTGAAATTATTAGTGATGAAGAATAGCACCCACTCCCTTGCCCCCCAACAAAAAAAAGAAAATTTGTAAGATTATTTTACAAGTTATGAGATGCTAAAATATTTTGGTTATAAATGTGAGAACCCATACTTTCTACTCTTGATTTCTCTATTATCCTTAATGTTTCTAGATACATTTTGGTGGATATCATATTTTGGACTTCATGGATGATGCATATTTATGTAATGGTGGATGGTATTTGTATATTCCTAAGGAGGTTAGATTTTATGATGATTATTAGATTTCATATGGATTCACTGATGAGATTATTTTTAATGTTGTATATGTGAATGGTGAATTATATATATTATTTTATGATTGTTAATTTGATATATGTTATCTTATATAATGGAGTTGCTTTGGCTATATGATCTAGATATTGTACTAACACTTTATGTTTGAGTGTATAGGTAGATTTTAGCCGCAATGTGAGGTGTGGAAAAAATTAGTAGGGCTTATAAAAATGAATTAATCAACATGATAAACCACTAGAATTTTCCCAAAAAACATGTAACTATGTGTGTGATAAGGTTCCAATAACAATAAAAAACTAACCCTAACTATTACAACAACTATGAGGGGAGTTTTTGGAGCTCAAAATGATGTGTACCTTGTTTCAAGAAGGTTGTTTTTAGGGAATAAAGGACTCATTCTCCTTTAGTGGTGAAAGGGTCCCAATTAGGGTTTCTAAAATTGAGATCTAGGTTCTATTCCTTGACTCTTGCACTCTTAGATCCTCGGTTGTCAATTCTTAAAAACCTATAGCAAATCCTATAGCCTTCTTTTTCAAGTTCTTGCACTATGACATTTGGAAACTTTGCAACTTGATAAATTTAACAATTTTGCTTCAAACTTCTTCTCCACTTGATCTTAAACCTATAAATCTACAAATACACATTCAAGAGAAGATTTTTTTTTGATTGTTAGTGAATAGGGGTTTTGCTAAGTCAAACCCTTTTTAGGTAATTAAACCAAATGATGAAATAATGACATTGGAGCATGGCACATGAAACTTGAAGTGATGATAGCTTGGATGTGGTATTGGAATATAAATATGCAAACTAACATGTGGTTGCCATGAAGAATTTAGATCTTTATCTCAAATAATATTTGTAACAATGGTTTCAAGTGGATCTTCAATGCTACATCAACTATCTTAGCTCAACAATATGTATGATTGCACTATGCCTTTGACATGATGAAATGATCTTGAATTGCTACAATTAACTCTTGATAATCTACCTTTGAATTCATTTGAAATGTTCTTGAAGTTCTCTAATGCTTGAAATTTTGAATTCTTAGGCCTCTTGTAAACTTGCTAGGAGAAACAATATGAATTAACCCCATATTTATACTAAATCTAGAGATTAACCCCAAAATTCAAATAATTCAAGTCAACCTCGGATCTAGGATTGAAAATAATTAAAATCCAACCATAATTAAATTCAAAAAGGGGTGCCCTATTCAAGGAGGACACATTCACCACTAAAGGTGAATGGGTCCTAGCAAAAGTTTCTAGTACCTTGCTTTGGTGGGTGGAAAGAACATCAAAAACCCACCTGAAATATGCATAGAAAGGAGGGTCCTATGTGGAGATGACCCATTCACCACTAAAATTGAATGGGTCCTAGCACCATTTTCTAAGACCTTGATTTTTTCAAATTTAATGTTATGCAATTTTATTTATGGATGTCGGGATAGATCTCTCAAAAAATGCAATTAAGATGGCTTGAATTCGAATTAAAGGGGCCCATTAAGCTCAATTAATTAATGAAACCCTAGATAAAAGTGAAAGTGTACTACAACAATTTATAACACCTTAAATAAGGTACAATTTAATTATAATTTGTTAAAAATGGGTCCTAGATTAATGTGAATGTGTACAATACCTTACAACATTAAACCAAGCCATTATTAGGTTAATTACTCCTAGAGTAAGTGTGAGAAAGAGCTACCTTTTTTGACACTACACAATGTTTGATGAGGTTATTTAGCAAATTTTGTGTCTTTCTAGTGTGATGAAAAAACTAGATTCATATGGAGTGCTAAGGTCCATTTGGCACATTTAAATTATGTGTTTTTGGTGTATGTGCTAATGTGAAAGATTGTCTAATTGTATTTTGAGTTATTTGTTATTTCTTGAGTGATTTGAAAATTTTATCATTTTTAAGCAATTATAAGAGTTTTAAGTTTTATTTTAATGTTTAGAAGGTTTCTTAGTTATGGGTTATATAGGTGAACCATTGATTTTTGTGTTGTCTATAGACTTCTCTAGCTCTTCTAGGGTTTTTCACCTAAAAGGAGAGAGATAGATCCCAAAAATGCAAAGGGTTCATTCAAATAATGTTATGTGTGATGTTGTCTAACCTAAATGAAGTGAAATAAATGAAATTGAGTGATCTAAATGAATTAAGCTCAATGCAAAAGTGACACTTAAGCTATGTTCAAAAACACACTATGATATACAAACAATGAAGTAAATGAAGAAAAGATGCAGAACATAAATAAATAGATGGTGTGAACATGCAAAATTGGCATTCTACATTAAGTGGGTTTCATTCATCAACTAAACTAGATTTTGCATTAGGTCCATTCATCGATTTATTAGATTCACCTTCATTCATTTAGCAGGTAATTTCATTAATCTCCATTTCCTAAGGTCATTTAAAATCAAATAATCATTATCATCAACCTTTTAATAAATCAAACATCCATTTAAATCAAAATCCTAAATCATATTCCATCATTTTTAGGTTTAAATAAATCAAATATCAAGAATCCTAAGATCCAGCTCACCTAATCATCATTAAACTAACATAATCATCATTTATTTAATCTAACCATGATTAAATACTAATCTCCCTGCCTTGCATTCTCTAGATATCTCCACTTGCACAAATAAATCCAATTTTATTGATTTATTAAAAGCTCCCTCATTTTCCCTCAACATGACAAAGTTGATTTGTCCCTCCAACATTGCATTTATTGTTGTTTTTCTTGTCCCCCTCTCAAAATTTATTGCAAAATTTGAATTCAAATTCTCCCTCTCATGGGCACTCTTCCCAAATTTTGCACATCCATTGGCCTATCATCACTTGACAAGTGGCCTATTCTCATTGGTGGATCTTTAGTCCCACATTCACCCTCTTAGCCAATCTCTCATCAAGAAAATCTATAAAAGAAGGCCTTAATCCTTATTCATGGATACACAACTCTCATGCAAGATTACTCTCTTGATTTGAGAACTCATCTTTCCCATCATCTCCATTTGCATTTCATCATTTTGGCTTCTTAGCAAGGGTTGGGAAAGGGTCACTAGCACATGTGACACCAATCCACTATGGAATAGGTAACTTGTGGTTGCTTTCATAATGCTTGTAGCTTTCTTTCATCCTTTGTTGCATTTTTTAAGCATTTTGCAAGGTATTTCATAGGAGTGTTCTTGAGGGATTTGTAGGTACTAACCCTTGTTTGAAGTTATTGTTTAATGAATTTCAAAGCATGCTCCTGAGATAGAAACAAAGTGCACTTGGGTGAAGTATGATGAATATGGAATGTTGTGGATCTTGGTTGAAATCACTGATTTTCATAGTGGGACTCATTTTCCTAAGGTGGCGAATTCGTACTCCTCTTGGTGAAAAAGTGTAAGAAATAGGTTTTTGATAGTCAGGATTTGGAATTTGAAAAAACTCAAATTTTTAGTCCTAGGGTGGGACTCATTCACCACTAGTGGAAAATTAGTCCTCTCCCAAATTTTTTGAAAATCAGGAGATAACTCTGCAACATCAAATTTGAGAATATCTGCTTGTTAGTTGTCGAAGTCAATTCTGCAGCAAATAGACAAAAAACCTTCTCCAAGCTTGAAATATAAATGAGATGACTTGAAGCACCTAGTTGACTTATTCTTCCACTTTTCAACACTAAAAAGCTTGTTAAATCTACAAACCTAGGTCTATAAACACACATGCAAGAGGGAAAAATGGTTGAGGGTTAGCAAATACGAGTTTGCCTTGGTCAAACCCCAGTTTTGATAGTAAAACCCTTAATAAAATAATGAAATGCAAGAGAATGATGAATACACAACATCCAAATGTAAATACTCACCAAACCCTTGATAATGCAAGTCTAAAGTAATGTTAATGGATGCTCCAAAGTGCTTGAAATAATGATTGAATTGATGTTGTAAGATGCTTGAATGCTTGAATATGATGTATGAATGTTGGAGAATCATAGGAGATGTAAAATGAGGTGAAAATTGCCTATTTATACACACTTGTGCCTTAGTTTACCATTAATACCTCATCACAAGTTGACATCAAGTATTTTTGAATAAAAAATCAAAAGGAAATTTTAAAATTTTTGAATTTGGGGCCAAGGGGGACACATTCGCCACCCATGGCAAATGGGTCCCACTTAGGACCTAAAAATATGTGTCAGGAATTAAGTTGTATTTAATGTTATTTGTAAGGATAATATTCAAAAATACACTTAATTAAATCATATGAGGGCATAAAGGGGTCAAATAAAGCTTGAGAAAGGGACAAATAGTGGAGTTGTACCTAAAAAAGTGTGAAATCTTGTTACAAGACTTTACAACACTTCAAAATAGGACTTGATGATATGTAAAAAGGTGATTTTTAGGTGAATTGTAATAAATAGAGTCTAGAAGAATGTAGAAATTTCTTACAACAATTCACAACACCTTCACAAGACATTGTTATTTCAATTTGAGTACCTAAATATGCATGTTCAAGCCACGTTGCAACATAAAATTAGAGGAAAATATATCATACACCATGAAAAAAGACCTAAAAGGCCATGAAAATGATGAGGGGCCATTTTTTTGGGGCCACAGAACTTCTAGTTGTCCAGGAGGTGAGAAATCCCAAAAAGGTAAGATACATAAACTAGTTGGTATGCACTCACAAACATAAAGGTGGCTATGGGGAAAAGGAATGCCGCTAGGTGGGCTTCCTGGTCAACCATGTTAAAGTTATACCTGCTGATAACTTTAACTAGGCTAAAGAAAAGAATGATTATGGACAAAAGAAAGGTACCATAGTCATGCAGGATTGCGTTATGCAAGGTGTATATAAAAAAGTACAAAATGTAAAATGTAAAATGCAAAGATTTAAAGATGTTGAAAGCAGGTCTTGTTAAGTTTATTCAAGGTTAGTCACTTAGGAACAACGTGTGTAATGTCTCAAAGAGAGGGACCAATCAAAGAATAGTATATTCAACACTTAGGGGATGTAGTGTGTCACATCAGGCCACCAAGAGGAATGTAATATGCTAAGATATATCGTACTTATGAAGGAAATCATACCCAATGTCATCCACAAAGTAATTAATGCATCACAAAAATGACAAGGCTACACTAGGAACCAAGAATGCAAATGAATTATGTTAATGTACACCCCCCACTTTAAAGGAATTGCTACACATCGTTCTATGAGCAATTACTTCAAGTAGAAAGGTAAAATAAAAAGTAAAAAGAAACAAGACATGAGCCTTCGAGGAGAAAGCCCTATACTTAAAGTCATATGTTTTCAAGAAGTTAGGATGCCGTTATGTCAAGGAAAATGAAAAAAAAAAAGAAAGAGGAGTTTCCCTAGAAGAAAATAAATCACACACACCAAAAACATAAAGGGATATATGGATTTAGAGGGTTAGGTATGTTCATTGCTGCAATGTTTTTATGAAGAGCTGAAACTATCATCATTCCCCAAACACATAGAACTAGAATAATGACACAAGGATAAGCGGAAAAAAAGAAAAAGAAAGTCCCTTTTGGGGCAACATGGAAGAACATTGTGGTCTTGATGCTTTGCATCATCCCAAAAAAGGTAGCCACAAGCGAAAGAGAAATTAAAATGAAAAGGCAAAAGAAAAACAAAAAAATCATTTGAGTCAACCTGAACGAGACATTGCGGTCTCAATGCTTTGCATCATCCCCAAACAGAAAAAATTAAACAAAAAGAGAAAAAGGCAAGGACCTTTTGGGTCAATATGGAAGAGACATAGGGCATCTCTACACTTTGTGTCATCCCCAAATGGAGAACACAAAATAAGAATGAAAAAGATATGAAAGCACAACAAATAGAAGAATAGAGGTACGAATAGAAGAAGTGTACAAAGAGAGAGAACATCAAACAAACGATATGGGGGAACACGATACACACATGAAAGGAAAACAAAAAGGAACAAGTAATGCAAATGTAATTCAACCATTAACTAAGTTATTGGTTTCTTAATCTTAAAATGTAAGCAGAAAATGAATAACATAGTTAAGAGACAAAGACAAGTGCATTACAAGGACAAAGGCTAACAACTATTTATGTCCACAAGAGGGAAACAAGCATGAGACAAGGGTGATGTTGGGGAGAATCATGCAATAGTGAGGATGAAAAATCCTTAAAATATGGCATGATAAGGCAATGGTGTTTTAAGGAATAATAGGAAAACAGTTAGTATCAATGAAGTGATACTTGACTAATATCCCATTCAATGTCCAACATGCTTCTATTCGGTGTCCAAGAATATGTTGATATTTGCAATATGGTATGTGGGAATCGTTAGGGTGAATGACCAACCTATTTGAAGGTGGTAATAGTATAAGACCTTTGTTTAAAAGTAGTTGAAGTCTCCTTTCACATTCAGGTGGAGGAAACTTTAGCTTCTTCAATTTGTATGGTCATTTTCATTTGCTAGATTCTCCTTGTTCATGAATAGGAGGAAGGGGACACATGGGTTTCCTAACATCCTTGTCATTAGAAGGAGATAATGGTTGTTCACATGGAAGAAGAATGTTCAAGTGAAGGGGAGAATTCAAGATCACTGTACTAGCATCCCACAGTCTCCTAGGTTGAAGAGGATGCCTATCAGGATGAGAAGGATCTTGATATCCTAATCCTGTTGTGTTCACTTTGGTTGGTTTTTATTCAAGAAGTTGATGAATGTCATGTTCATGTTTTGTGTCACAACCTTGTTTACTTAAGATACACTTGAAACCTTTACCATATATTGCTTCAAGGTTTATGGAAGTGTTTGTGACTTTGTGATCATAAAAGGGGTGTGAGTGTGTTTGGTTAAAGGAACTAGGTCCACTTGAGGGAGGAACCTAAGGTCCATCATTGATTTCAGGATCTAAATATGCAAAGTGATCAGGAGGTGCAATAGTAGGAAGATCTTGTGACTTCATGGAGGGATAAAAGTTTGTGTTGGCTTCTAAGTTATCAATGCAGTAATTGTAGAACTTGTTCATGGTAGCATCA
>VDFB02082114.1:0-32271 GCA_007258455.2 Sequoia sempervirens
TGCATTCTGATGATGGATCATGGAGTGTGATTTGAAACATTGATCTAAAAACAAACACACAATTTAATCCAAAAGCAACAAACTCTTATAAATATGGTTTGCCTTCAAATATGAAAATTAGGAGATAATAGATTGGGGAGAGGGGCCCATAATGGAGCAGGGTTCAATAGTGGGGATAGAAGTAGTCCTCACTAGGCCCCATAGTGGAGTACTTTAATATCCAATTGCAAAACACTCCTTATCCATAAAGTATGCAAAGTGACAAATCATGTGATGCCACATCAGCGCACCAATAAAACATGACTTAGTGCACCACTATCAGTCTCACTTTTTTTTTGGGCCTTTTTGGATACGTCAACAAAAAGTATACTGATGTGGCATCATATTTGATGACGTGGCCCTAAAACGAAATATAGAAGCACATGAGTTGACAAATAAACTGTTGTACAAAATTGGGAGTGATTTGAAATTTCCACATAGGATTTTGAGAAATGTGAAGTTAGGGTGCTCCACTATGGGCCCCTCTCTCTTAGCAAGAGTCAATTTTATCATCACTCCAAAATCACTTTAAAATTATCTCTACATAAAAAAATATCAATTTAAACTTTTACTTGTACTCTAATAAATTGCTACTCTTAATTATTTTTGTTATTAAATTTAATTTAATAATTAAATAATGAGCAATAATTGTACATATTCTATTTACAAAATTAAAAAAGAAAAAGGTAAATAATTATCTTCTCAAAATTTATAACAAATTGTTGTTATTTCATTTACCATTAAATATTTACTACATGTAAAAAAATTGTACAAATTTATCTTGAATGAATTATTATATCGTTACCATTTAACAACTACAAATTTGGGTTAAACCCAGCCATTAAAATATATAGGGTGTCCCTTCATATGCATGGATGTAGAGGCGGGTATGTTAGGTGGTCGGACGTAAGAAGAAAATTATGTTGAAAACGCGAATTTGGGTTTTGATAAGCCTACTTCCAATTTTAAAACCGTTGCCAGTTTGGAGGAGCGGAAACCAATAGCGGTGGGGAAACAACAACAAAAAAACAGCGGAAAATATTGAACAGTTCAAATTCATTTAACCCCCTTGTTGGGGCTGTCGAAGCTTTTCCACTATGGATAGAGAAAATTTGCTCAACACTCTCAAATAGAGAGACGCATTCGGCATAAAAAACTCAAGTTGGGGCTCTTTTTTTCACTAAAATAATATTTAATGTTCATTCTAACCGTCAATTAATTTTATATGTAATTAATATTTATCTTTTAATTTTCAAATTTAATTAGTGGGAGTAGACAGTTAGGTGTGAATAATAATAAATAATTTTGATGAATATTATTTTCTAAGAAATTTTATGCAACATGAATTTCTAATGTCTTTTCTTTTTAATTTTTGGGATTGAATAATTTAAATGTATGATTTTGTATAGAAGTGAGATCCAAGTTGAAAATATTATATTTCACTATCTATAGCAATTCGATTTGGTCATAAATGTACTCAACATAAGCCTCAACTCTCAATGCTTATAGTCCTTGAATTATCTCTACATCATTAGAGTAAAAGAAGTTAGTTTGGCTCCTTTGCTTTAAATTGTGTTTAAAGTTGGGGTTAGGATTTATACATGTTCAAATTCCTAGTATTTTTAGTTACCATTTGATTTGTATTTTAATGTAGTCATATTGAAAATAAGCATTTTGAACTCAATGTGAAATTTTTTGCTATGTGTAATTTTTATTATAATGTGTTGTAAAAGGATATATCATGTAAGATGTGCAAGAATATTTATGACATTGTAAGATACATAATGGACCATATGATATGTAAGAGCTTGCAAGTGGGAATTACAAAGTAGACTAAAAGGTTAAAGAAGATTTTTAACCAACTTATGGTGCATATGAACATTTTGCTAAACGAGGAATAATTCCATTTTGTTTTGTGGTGATAAAATGAGGAGTTGCATTCCATGTTGGCAATGTTGTCCCATCAAGACTTGAGCATTGGAATTAAGCATGGGATTTGGGCACCACTTATGCCCATAGTATTTTCTTATGAACATTAGAACTATTTATGGTTTCTAGGATTGGATTTGTTTATATATTGGATGCACATGGTTTTGGTTAAGAAAAATGCACTATATTTGTAGGGGGTTATGCTATTGGATTGACTCAAAAATTTGATGGTTAAAGATCACCTCTTTCTCTAGGGGCCTCAATCAATAGAAGAGACACAAACACGAGAAAATCCAATGATTTTGAGAAGGCATGAACCAACATCCAAGAGGTATGGTCCAAATTTCAATTCCTCATACATGTTTGAATTCCAATACTATTAACACATCAATTTGTCATTTTCATCTACTTAAAGATGCTTTATCACTTGCATCCTAACAATATCATAATTTTGGTCAAGATTCCAATGTAAATAATTCTTGAGTACATGTCCTTATGTGTCATTGAATCATTCATAAGTAATTCCCATATGTTATACTGTTATAGGATTCTCTTACAAATCATAATGGAATTATATGTTGTTACAACTTCTTACACATTTCAAGATGGTTACAAAATGGCAAAGAGATCTACCTCAAACGGGGACGCCCCACTTCTCATGTGAGGAAAAAATGATAGATAAATATGAAAAATAGTAAATATAGAGCATTTAAATGCAAGGTTGAGATAAATTTATTTGTAGAAAATTCCACCATTTGAAAAATAGACTAGAAGAGAAAACAACAATGTCATCTAGTTACTAGTTATCAAAAGGACCATACCATTACCAAAGTAATTAAACATCTCTATTCTCACTATCTTCAATAATGCATATATCAAATTCTCCAAGTGACAACCTCTTCACACATCATCCCCTGGCATCTTGTGCCATGTCTTAATAATATGACATTAAATACCAATATAGTTCATCTAAATCTATGTTTGAAAGATTATTTTTATTGCCAACCTAATGGCACTCTAACTATCACAATGAATTATAAGTACTATTTGGATCAACCCACATATAAAAATAGTCTCAAAATTTAAATGGCCTCCATAAAGGCATTGTTAGTTACTATATACTTTGCCACTAAAGTGGAGAAAGAGATAATATCCTAGGATCACTTTCCCATTCAACTAATTGTACCAACAAATTTGTTAATAAAATTACCATCGATAGATCCACTAACACCAAAATATCATACACAACTAGAATCCATATATAAATAGATATTAACAACTATTGAAGACCTATAGAACCTTCACAAGTTGATTGTATTTCACTTGTAGGTCCTTTAGAATTGTCATCAACATGACTATAGGAATAATCCTACTCACTTGTATAACTTCTATAGGTTGGTTTTAGGTCACTTACAAGTACTCAATAGGATGGTTGTAAGCCACTTAAAGTCTCGTCATGTACATCTCAACCCTACATTTTGAGTTAAACTTATTCTTGAACACCCATTTACAACTAACAAATTTCCTTCCCTCTATCAACTAAAATGAGTATGAAGTCTAATTTTTTCAATGGTCATTAATGTTTACCCCCTCAATATTGGAATATTTATTCAAAACCAATCTCATCATGCACATCTCAACCCTACATTTTGTGTTAAACTTATTCTTGAAAACCAATTTATAACTAACAAGTTTCCTTCCCTCTATCAACTAAACTAAGTACGAAGTCTAATTTTTTCAATGAACAAATCTCTTCTTTAATGGTTGATCTCAAGGATTTATTATCATTTATATTTATTTCCTCTTTTGTGGTTTTTTATTCACTCGTGATAGTATTCAAAGGAAAAATACAATAATTTAAAGATGGGAGGCAATAGCTCTTTGGTTGCCTCCTTTTTGTGTGGATATCCTAAGTAATGAGATGATTATTCTACCTCCTCTAAGATATTTCAGTTATATATACTATTCCCCTCATTTAGTCCAAATTGAACCTCTATTTTAAAATTTTGGTGTAGCCTTCATAATATTTGGTTGTAGTTATATGAATACAATATATGACCTAATCTCTCTAAACATTACACTTTGAATTTATAGCACATTTGTAACCATAGTGTCCTAAGTCTTACACCCTATCACATAAACAACACATCTAATAAAGATAATTTTAATAGAATTATTAACTAACTTTGACAAAATCTCCTTATTAACATGTGTATATTCCTTCTAACCAAACACATGAACATGTTGGAGTGAGGGATTTTTTCTTACCAAAAAATACATAAGGGTTTCATTTTTACACATTGATATAGGATAATTGTTAGATATGTCACATGTAGGAGTAACCGCCCCTATCTAGATCTTTTATGTTGAGATTACAATAGTGAGAATACTTCTCTCCATCTTCATCAATATCATGTTTTTGTATTTTATGTATCCATTCTACTAAGGGGTGGATGGATTCATCTTATGCCTTTCTATGCTAGTATCCTCAAAGAATCTATCAAAATATATAGAAAAATACACACCATAAGTATTAATCCTCAAAATCTTAATTATAATTTACTAATCCAACTTTTCAAGAGATCTTTAAACTCCATTAAATTGATAAAGATAAGATATTCAATATTGACAAAATATGCATAGGTCCTCCTAGAATAATGATCAATGAATAATATACAATATAACGATATTCAAAAATAAGGTACATATACATGACCATGTACATAAAAATTAATATGATTCGACAATTAGAGAAAACTTATTAGAATGAGAATAAAACTAAAGATGCTTATATATTATATAAATGGGTATGTGCAAAATAATGGGTCCACTTTCTGGCCAAAATTGAATGTAAGTCTTTAAAATCAAAGTTTTTCACACTTGGAGCAAAAATTTAAAGCACTTAAAAGTAGAATATTAAGAATTTATAGGAATATGAAATGTAGTATTTTGAGTCTAATCTTCAAATATGTACTTTATTCTAGTATCTAGATGATATGGGTTAATTCTATATGGGACATAAAAAAATTACTTTATATAAATCATATTTTTAGGGTCAAAACATGCATGTGTATTCCCAACCTAGTTTGATCTAAATAAAAGTACTTTTATAATTATTTTTGGGGAATAATGTGTACTATCGTGAATTTCAATAAGAATTTGTTTTATAAATTTTATAAATATTTTTAATTAATTTCTTTGTGGCCCTAATTGTGATTTTTGAAAACTCTTGGTGTATGATTGATACAATTTGAGCTACAGTAATCATAAAATGTTTTTTTTTGAAATTATGTAAATAATTATTGTCTAGATTGATGGCATTCTTTTTTTCAACTTTAAAAACTACAAGTTATTAAAAAATAACTAATGGTTCACATTTCAAGTTTAGGAACCATTTTATTTATAAATTAATTAGTAAATAGAAAAACATGTCCAACCATAAAAAATAAATACATATTTGAACAATAAACATTGTCATATACAATGGCTTTTAATTTCATGAACATATTCAAAAAATAAGTTATCAACCATATTGCTAAGTTCATTTTTTCTTTTGCTATTAGCATGGCCTTGTATTTGTAGGTCCAAGGCTAAGACTTTGGTTACCATTTATTTCTTGAGCCTAAAATGAAATGAGAAATGTGGCTTGTGAGTCTCAAACATTCAGAAATGTGTACCTTTTTCGTTAAATGGGTACTCATTCTGAAAATTGAATGAGTACCCATTTAAAAGGGGGTACTTGTTATAAAAATAGAATGCATATGTATTTCTTAGATGTTTGTTATTTGTCTATTTTTAATAAAATATACCATCACTATATCTTTGTAACTTTATTTTGTATATATGTACATCTTAACAATAATGATTTCTATATTTTGTTTACATATATCTTCTAAAATATCTTAACAATCAATATTATATTCAAGTTTGAAAATAATTCAATCATAGGAATGATTTTCAAGTGGAATCAAACATAGAGGACATTTTTAAGAGGTATCAACTAAGAGGATTTCTATATAGAATTTGCATCTACTTGTACTTAAAATATATTGAGAAAATTATCTAAATCTATTTCTATTTTAAAAATTTCAAAGAGATATCCATCTAAAAATATATTAAAATATCCTTTTTTTTATTTTTATCAGGAGGATTTGGTAACCATTTAATCAAAATAACATAAAATAAGGGAATATCATGACATGTGAAGAAATTTAATCACATAGAAATGATGAGGTAAATTGAAAAAGAGATAGAAGAGAAAAGATTTTAGAAATGAATAATTTGGAAGCATCCAATTTCATTACTATTGAAGAGAACATTCAAGAAACCAACATTAATAGTATGAAAGTAGATTATAGAAATGTGAAAATGGTGAATGTGGAAGAGTTCAACAATATGAAATATTTGATTATAGAAACAAATATAAGGATGTCTTCAAATCCATATTTTAATTATACAAAAAATATTTATTTAAACGACGCTAAATATACCAATTATGAACTCAATTTTACTACTAAAAGCATGGAAATAATAAATTCCTTCCATGAGTGAAACTAAAAATATTTATTTTCAAAAATTGTAAGAAATGTCTTAGATAATCTTATTGGTAAAATTTATTTGAGATAAATTAGAACCCATGGAAATATATTATATGTACTAGTGTTTTTATAGAAAAAATATAGGATTTAAATGTCAATTTATATTGTAATTAATCAAAATGTCAAAAATGTGAAAATTAATGAAAAACTTAGACATTTTTGTAGAATGAAAAAATAAAGAGGAATCATGAAATAAGTAATGTCTAGTAATTCTAATGCCATTGATTCTATTGGAAAAAAAATCAATACAAAGATAGGAATGTAGTGCGGTGTGCTATAACTACTACTTTAGTTATTAAATTAGTTTTAAGTAAAATAATGGTAAGGAAGACAAGTGAATTTATAAATGTAAATCCTAGAACATTAAGAAGTGTAGTAAAGTGAACAAAAAGTATTAAAAATTATTTAATTAACCAACATTAGGATTTTAGTGTTAGACTCCCAAGATTTGACATGAAATTAAACAATAAAATGAAAATTTTAATTGGAAAATATTAGCATGATAATACAAGGGTATCATCTAATACTAAAGATGTTTTAAAATTAAGAGGGGTAAAAAATTCATAATACTCATCCAAAACATTTAGTAGACATAACTCAAACAAAATTTAAAATAAAAAATAGATGATTTATTGTTATAAAATATTAGGTCATAAAGATCATTTAAGAAATGTAAACCTTGATATGTGAAAATTAATTAACAATGAATTTTTTGTTGTTGTAAAAAATTTCAAAAAAGGGTGAAGTAAAGATACAATATGAACTTGTGAAAGTGAATTCAAATATGAAAACAAGATTACCAAATCAGATTATATGTATTTGATTACACATTCATCACAATATCAAAAATGAGCAAGAGCATATGATAGAATATTTACTTGGAAAAAACCTTTTGGGAAATAAATCCACATAATAAAAATGGATTTAAGTATATTATTAATGTGATATGCACCATAATACACTTCACTATTGATCTCTAATCAACCCGATAGCACCATATTACCTACAAGAACTCAACTTAATACTACCATCCAATGGTACCAATATAGAGAGCTTAAGGAATGTAAAACCACACATGGTAAACCAAAACAAGAGGTAGAAAAATAATTACAAAAACCCACACCCTTCTTAGACAACCAAAACTCATGCTAAAATATTACATAAAATTCACAAGGCTCCAACATGGGTGCATAGCCCATAGCCTATTCCTTTTTGTCTCTACAGATGCTCTAATGACTTTTCCTCTTCTCAATCAAAACACCAATGAATAAAATTTTCCCTCCAAACATGGAAACCCCATTCATGACCTTTCATACTCCCAAAGTGGATTCCTAAGAGAGTGACTTTATCTATTTTGATGTGTAACCTCCACTAACATTAAATCATATCTTTAAAATATAATTACAACATGTCATTATTTAATGAATTTATCTCATGTCCCTATAACATATTCAAAGGAACATGGATACATATGAATTTTAGGAGGTGAAGATTAACTCAACACGTAAGACCACTTGCAAAAACAATGAAAACCTTCCACAAGATATTATGGAAGAAATTATCTTTCTTGATATTAAGATTAATGAAATTATATATGATACAAAGTGTATTGTAACCTTTCTTATATGGAAAGGGTGAAGAATAAGATTAGACAATATTATGACATGTATATCAATCTTATACTATGTGAAAACTAACACAACTTATTATTAAATGACCCGGGACAAATTATTAAATGTCAAAAAGATAAGATAATATCTATATTTAATTTAAGGCTTATAGAATGATTACTAGGACCTAAGTGGGCTTAACATGCAAATAGGACCCAATAATTAACTAGTAAGGTAAAATAACTCTTTACACCAACACCCCCCTTAAGTGTATCTTATGGAGTATATTGTTATGAAAATGATACAAAATAAACAAGGATGGGTCTCAACTACAATGCCATGTTAGGTACCCTTGTAAAAATTATCTCTCACAAATGAAGTAAAGGAGAAAAAACACTTTGGAAAAACCCCTCACTAAAAGAGAATGCAAAACTCAATCATGTACAAGTTATGAAATGAGAGATGTGTGGAGGACTCATCAATTTAACCACTAAGCACTACATCCATCACAAAGATAAAATTGATAGCCCCCCATAAGAGAGAAAGAGAGAGACTATTTTTAGCCCCCCATAATGTATAATATCTTGCAAAAATGGTAAGTTCATAAAGAAAAAACATCATTCAATTCCAACAAACAACTTGTCTCCCTTTCAAAAGAAAAAACCAATTATAAATGTAAGAATGCTTCCCATTTTGGATAGGAATTGAAATGAAGAAGAATAGAGACACAGAATATGTCTCTTAAATTTTATCATGTGTCTCCTTATCCATGGTAGTTGATGATGCCACAATCAAATCAACTACATGCCTAATCAATGAAAAAGGTGACAAACAAGGAATATGTGGAAACTGATGTTGAACAATCTCCAAAGAAAATGATGGTTTGACAGTATTAGTTCAATGATTATTATCAAAGAGGAGAGAAAACCTCTAAAATGTAAGACTCCACAAATAATTTTAAAATAGCCATCATGAATTCATCCCACAAAGTACAAAATTTGAAGGAACAAAATCATGTTGCTAAGCAGGAATGATAGGAGCCTCAACCAATGACTCTACACAAGGAATAAATGAAGGTGAAGGTACAAAAATATCTCTGAAGGAGAAGACGGAGTATATGAAGAAATCTCATCCTCGTCTTCTGAAGATATAATATACTTCAAATAATAAAATTCCCAAATAGTATCATAGTCATAGGGTATCCTATCTAAAATGTGAAGAGGGGTAAGACAATCTGAAATACGATCACATGGGAATGGTTGACCATTAGGATCTCCATATGCCTCCAAAATTTTATTCCAAAGAGCATGAAGGAACTCAAAATGAACAATATCATTCAAAATGTCATCATCAATGTGCATAGTGATAACTCCTAAGACATTTTCCCTTTTGCAATTCTAATAAAATTTCTTACTATAAGTACCTAGAAGGGGAACAATGCAATAAAAATGTGGTAGCATATGAATCCAATGGGGATGTTTTATGATGCTATCTCTCCATTGTTTATAGTTTCCCCTTTTCAACATAATTAGAGAAGTATGAAATGAAAAATCCATAATAAAAAAGAAAAATCTCCAAAATTACAAAAACTAAAACCTTCAATAATAGTTAGAAACCCCTAAACATGATGAATAATAAAAATGGAGCCTTCCCAAAAATATAGAATGACTCCAAGAGTCAAGATGTCTAGCTAATTAACCATAGTACAAATATGCCAAAATTTGTACAAATGATACCTTGTGTTGAATCTTAAAAAAGTGAATGGATAGGACTAAAGAGCTCTCGAATACCTTTCAAATGTTGCTAGAATCATGAAAATAAAATAAACTATGAAAAATTAATGAGCTCAATGGTTCATAAGGGAGATTTGACTTCAATCTAAAATGAATTAATGATATTTGATTTACAAAATTTTGATATCCTATTGAAAAGTTATGGAACATGAAAATGGCCCAATTTGGGTACAAGGGGGTTGAAATAGCTCTTGGGGGCTAGCCACTAATCGACCCACATGACCTAGTCACTCGTTCACAAAAAAAATATCAGTACATGAGCAATGGTAGGGTAGTGCCTTGATGGCACTTAAGGTGGTAGTATTCCCATGCCACCTATTGGGCTTATCCTAAGGAGCTAACTCACAATACTATTGTTTAGATGAGGTGCTACCCAAAAAATGATAAAATAAAAGTAATATTAAACTTAAATTTTAAATTGTTGATAGTTAGACATAGACAATGCACAAAGGTGACACTAGAGGTATATACCAATGAATATGCTGATGTCACATAATGTTATTTCCAACCTATTGATGGATGTTGATTCCTACACAAATGTCGTATAGACCATACAATATAGATGTCCTACAATTGTACAGATAAATAATTGTGATGATACAAAAATAAATCCTTTAAGTCCCTAAGAAAAAATTCTCCAATTTTGATGATTTGATAGTTGATCTTAGGGATTTTGGGCCTTCTAGATGTGATGGAAAGGTTTATTTTTCCTAAAATTCTCAAGAATATCAGCTACCTCCTAGATATGGCAACTATCTCCCAACTTCAAACCCTTGTAGATTACACCTCACAAGTCCAATTTGGACAGAGCAATAAGAAAATTTATTTTGTTTGACTCCCTAAACTCAATGGTGAGTGTATATTTGCACCAATAATCTTAAAAATGAATGTGCAATAGAAAACCCTGAATCTATTACCTTTTAAAGTTTTTTTGATTATCTAGATCACCATATGGTGCAAGAGAAGATTATACTCAACCTTACTAAAATATACTAAGATATCTCATCTTGGAATAAATCTACCCTAATATCTAACAAGAGATTTGTATGCTCGTGGATGTGATAACATCTAGGAGCTAAATATTAGCTCAACACTCTATACCACCTATAAAAATTTAGGAAATGAGCTCACTTGATATTAAGATCTATGAAATATATGATACAAAGTGTATAATACCCTTGCTTATATGGAGAAGGTAATGGATATGATTAGACAAGATTTGACATTTGTCTCGATCCTATAACAAGTAACAACTAACTCAACTTATTATTAAATGACCTAGGAAAAAGTATTAAATTCTAAAAAAGGTAAAATAAGATCTGGATGACAACTAAGACTTCTAGAAATATTCCTAGGACCTAGATGGACAACATGTAAATATGACCCACTAATTAACTTGTTAGGTAAAATACCTACACAAACATGAATGCATAGGATTGCAAGGTTAATGTCACCTATCATAAAATTCTCCTACTTGAAATTATACATTGTAATTACATCCAAAACATACAAATAATAAATAAACTATAGTGATCAAGGCTCATGTCTTTCCTACACCAATACAACTTATTTTTGGTCCCTACCTTTGTAAGAGAAGTTGAAAAATTACCGTAAGTGTCAACCTTTTCAATCAAGACCCTACTATTCTCAACCATGTCTCACACAATGTGATACTAAATATCAACATGCTTAATACAATCACAATACATAATATTTTTTTCCAAACAAATAACACTCTAATTATCACATCCAATCCTCATTTTCTTACAATCAAAACCAATTCCATTACCAAGTCTATGTAACCATACCACCTCCTTAGAGGCATGTGTAGTATCCATATATAGCTTCAATGGTAAAAAGTAACTACAGGTTGTTTATTACTCATCTAACTCACTACAACTCCAAAGTAAATACATAGCCACAAGTAGACCTTTGATTATCCAAGTCACCCATGCAATCTATATCAAAAAATGCCTATATTTGTCATGAATTATCCACATCATCAGTAACATGATAAACCAAATAGTAATCAAAAGTACCTCAGATATATCTAAACACCCTCTTAACCAAATTCCAATGTTGTATACAAAGGTTATACATAAACTTTCTTAGAACTCCAACTACATTGGTTGTATCTACTTAAATGCAAACAATTGCATACATTAAACTACCGATGACACTAGCATAAGGAACCTTATTCAAATCCTCAAATAATCATTAGTATTGGGAAACATATCTAAGCTCAACTTAGTAGCAATTGGAAATGTAATATTAATTGACTTGAAATCATGCATATCAAACCTCTATAAAATGGTATCAACATACATACTCTTACCAATAAACATCATATCATCACATGCAAGATGATAATTAGAATCTAATAATAAATAACCTTAATATAAACATAATTTGATCCTCCTCACTTCTAAGATAACCCAAATTCAATGCAAATGAATCAAATTTATGGTACCACATCTTGCATGATTGTTTCAAACCATACAAGATCTCTTTAATCTACAAACCAATAGTTATTTTACTTTCACAATAATACCATCAAGTTGACACATATAAATTTCCTCCTCAAGATCCCCATCTAAAATTGTAATGCGATGGAGTGCAAACCCAGAGAACACACACACATGCAAATAATTGTTTTTAATAATTAAATTAAACATGCAATAACATTAACCATAGTCACATATCATATTACATCACATTATCACACTTAGTTCTCTAGGGCCTGTGAGGTTACATCGCAACAACTAAGCAATCAAGATAAAGATTACAACATAACCATTTATATTATAATAACCATGAATAAGGATACATCCAATAACCATGATGCGAGAATAATAAACATCACATAATACAGCCATAATAAATCTCTCAAAGAAAATACAAATGATCCTAACTATTACATCATCGTTTTAATATTACATTACAAACTTTTGATATAAGAATTACAATGAATTTCCCAACATGGGGAAAGATACAAGAATAATGAAATCTAAATACAAAGTGAATACTGGTACAACTCCAACTGGGAAATGTTGAGAAGACAGGATGCTGATGGGGAACCCAACGGGTGCGGAGCACGTTCCACCCAACCATGTGAATTACAAGTAACTCACCCCCCATGCTCAGAGGTGACAAGGAAGTTAACTCGACCATGATTGTCAAACCGACTCCAAGAACAACATAGTACAAATACAACTCAAGGTATATAATGACATAAACAACCACATTCACGAATCCACATAATAAGAACAAGCTATGAAACTCATCACAATTAAACAAGGCACTAACAATAGAACAAGTCACCAAAGAACATTCATAAATCATTTTCACAAGAATCTGAATCAACAATAAAAGTACAAAACTAGTAGAACGAAACATCCAAAATACATTTCAGAAGAACTGATACAACATTCAAAATACCAAATAAATCTGAAACAATAAAAAATTGATTCCATATAAGAACATGATTCCATAATAACTCTAAAACAACATTCAATACACAATTCCAGAGGCAACAAGAAACAAGGCAAATGGGTGTCAAGTGGAGAGTGTCATCGCATAGCTCTCATGGGATCCCCTAGCACTTCCTCCAACTGAGGCGCCGGCACCCATCTATGGATCCCCTAGCCCAGCTGCTCCTACTTGGTGACACCATGGGGCGCTCATCGCGAGTCGATAACCTCTCATGGGGACAAGGCTACAACTTTTTTGACCACAACCTTCTCATTCTATCATTATTCTATGATAGCCCTAATGCATAGACGAGGGACCCAGTTTTAATTATCTTGTGTGTTTTACTAACCATCCCCCTAAATTCTATTTTTAGGTTATCACTTGTTCACTATAAATTGGGTTCCTGAGCACTTCACTCTTATCCGATAGAAAAATACGAGAAACCACTCTCCCTATGACCCCTAACATAAATCCAAAACTAGGCAAGGGGTTGAACTAAAACATATAAAGCATAATACTCAAAACAAGCTCATGCGAGGCATTAACCCTCTCGCGATAACTCATAACCAAAAGTCTTAACAAACCGTTCAACCCTCCCTAACATAGACCATTAAGTATCAATTTCCAAAAGTATAAACAAGATGAAGAGAATCATTAAAATTAAGCAAACCTCTGGAACAAGGGTTTTCGATAAATAACAACTGAATACACAAATACACAAGGTTCCCACACCGCAACTAGAATAAAGGAAAAAAAAACATAATCAAAATGCACAAGAAAGACCGACAATCCATAGGGTTTCACAATTTAACAACATAATCCACATTTCATCAAGACAAACAATCCACTTTCATCTATTACTTGCACTTAGTTTCGACGATAAAGTTTTACCATAAATATTTTATAATTAAATGATTTTACCCTATTATTCAATTTTATTCAAAATAATCCATACAACCTAATATTCCTTTTAAAATAAAGTAAAATAAATAATTATAATAGAATAAAGCAATATATATATATTAAAATATCTAAACATATATATAGCCACACTGAATAAATATAATAATAAAAATAATTCATGCCAATTAACATTTATATATAAAATTATTTATAACAAATTAAATTTCATTTAAAATAACTTTATAAAGAATTTTAATAAGATAATAAACTATATATATAATTATAATTTAACATATATTAAAACTAAAAATAAAAAATAAAAATAAACATAAAAGAAACAAAGGAGTGCAATACCGAGGGCTCCATAGAGCTTAGTGGGTACGTCACGATCTTCATTTGTTGTGTATGAATCCTATGGACTCTTGTGCCTGTGATTTTATGGGGCGTTGGTAACCGATCATGGGCCACATGGAACCGAGGCAGTGCGACCCGGCCGTCCAACCCATAAAGGCTGCAGATGGGATTTAGAATTAAAAACAAAACAATGTCGATTTGGTTAATTAGACCTCCCACAATAGCTTTTTTTAAAATTGATTTATTTAATAAAATATATATATTTTAAAGAACATAACTTCTCTCTCCATGGAATTTTAGATAGTGCGATTAGGAAACATAAACAAAACAAAAATTACATTCCTCTATAACAATATAAAAATATAAATACAAGAATATATAACTATCTCTGAACAAATACATATACAATATATATAAATAAATGTAAATATATATCAATAGAATACTATGGGATCAATACAAATCTTGGCACAAACAACTAATTCATTTATAAGGAAGGTAGAGGATATTTTCCCCACAACAACGGCAAAAGTAGGTATTTTCAACAACAAAGATTCACAACCTAACTTTACGTTTTGTTTACCAGTAAGCAAAAATGATTCAAATGTCGGAAAATTTTCCGAAGAGACCTATTTATTGGTTATTTTCTTTTCTAGAAGTCATTTTTATCTAATTTATGAAAGATTTTCTTTTTAAAGTAAAGATTGATTCAAAACACATTTCTATTCTTTTTGCAGATTCAAAAACAATTAAGAGGAAAGAGGGTGGAACCTGTAGTCCTACGCTCTCGAGAATCTGATGAAGCTAGCTTGATCCTGATGGCCTCTACGAAGTGCTTCTCGTTTCTGCTTCAAAATCTCCTCTCCAAGATTTCATGCTCGAACTCGAATCCGATTCTTTGTTCAGAAGACTCCAAAATAATACCAACAAAAGATTGCAAGACCCTTTCTAAAACTCTCCTCAAAATATAGCAAGCAAAAGATTGAAATATCTTTCCCGAAAAATTCAGAAGACTCAACAGTACCGAACCATTAACTTGCACAACTTCTATCTCAATAATCCTCTGTCTATGAAAAACTTACAAATTTCCTAATTAAATAAAAGATATCGTCCATTTCTTCCAAAAACTCTAAAAATCAAAAATAAAAGAAAATAATTCTTTAAAAGCAAGCTTTTTAATCAGATCTATATTCTTATTCGTTCTCACAACTTTTTCATTCTTTTATTTGTTTTATCGTTTTAATTTCTATTTTTACAACTTTACTTGCAAAGCACATTATCTAATTAATTTAAATAATTTATTATAATAATTATCCTCAACGAGATAATTAATTAAAATAATAAAACACAATTTAATAGTACAATTATCATTTAAAATAACCTGACCTCCATAAAATTAAATAAAACATTTTAAAATATTTTCGCACAAATAAATCAAACCTAGGGAAATAAACGGTATTATCCACATTTATTAACCTAATTCACAACATAAAATATCATATGTTAGTGCATCTGACAAAACACAAACATGACCAATGAACAACAACTACAAGGCGTGCAAAACCATTTTATGCAAGATGGTCTAACATCATGGGATGAGATGACTTCGTTGTCACCTCTGTTTCAACTTATACCATTGGGTTATTGGTGGTCGCCCTGTCCTGCCGAAGCAGGTGGAATCGAGACTTATACCTGCAAATCCTGCATACAAACGAAGTTGTGTACATGTGCATACATATATATAAAATCAAAGCATTAAATCGAAGCATTGCATTGTGAGAAGAAATCACAGCATAGCAGAGCACTCGCGAACGAGTGATGCTATATTGTCCTTCATCACACCTATTCTAACAATTATAATATAACCAATAAATTAACATTTCTAACTAACAATCATCTCATAACATATTTAATTAAATCACTGCATCATATCATAATTCTGAAAATCAACTAATATACCCAACCATAATGTTATATGAAATAATCATGTCCACTAAAGGAATAACAACATCATCAAACATCTAACCAACCAAATCAAACAATAATAGTATCATCATAGTATCAACCAAAGCACAAAAAATAATAAGTCTAAACAGTATGAGGGGTATTTTAAAAACATTTTTTAACATTCATTTCTCTATCTCAAAATCATAAGAAAAATAACTTATAATGAGAATCTAATAGAAGTAGAATTTAGGAATATCCCAAAGTAGCCACCAATCTGGTTGTGGGGGTGATCCCACAATAGTGGTTTACTTTTGGACATCTTATTTTTGTTGAAATCACATATTTTTAGAAATATAATGATTTAGAAGCCTTGAAGGTTCATTTAAAGGATTCAATTGAAGAGGGTAAAACCACCTTAGATCAAACCCCTTGGATAGAGAACTCCGCAGTTTAAACCATACCTATAATAGGAGTCTCCTTTACACCTATCAAAATGATGATAAAAAACCACTTTTGATTCACCTTTTGGGGGATCAAATGAATTCATTTAAAATTTGTTCTTTTTAAGTATGTAATGCTTATTATAAGCTTCCCAAAAAGTATAATTTTAAATATATATAATTTGATTAATATATTTATTGTTTATTTCTTGTGAATGTAGGTTTTTCACTAAAAATCAAGCTCTTTGTTTTGCACATGTGGAAAAATAGTAGATTATCAAAAAAAATGTAAAAAATGTCTGTGCTAGGCATTGATGTCCTTGATCTAACAAAAAAAATTGAATTTTGATTCATACAAAAAAAGTTATGTTGTATACAGTTCACCTATGTCTAAATTGTGATTGGTTTGACTTCAAAACTTAATTAATAAAAAATAATTCAATAAAACTCTATGAAACCAAATGAACATGCTAGATATTGTAGTTACAAATCTAAATTTGAAAAAAATATAATTGTATCCTTCATAGAAAAAAAGTTATGTTGTTTATGGTGAACATCACTCTTTAAAAATGGTGTTTATTGTTAAAAAATAGTTTTCGAAGGAGATGGAAAAAGAAATGTAATCTAATTCCAAAAAATTTAAAATATACATTTTTAGAATCTATAAACAAAATGTCACAAATCACTAGTTTGCATCATCTTCAAATTCCTCATGGTTTAGCAGCTATAGGTGCTCAAAAGTGAAGATTTAGTTTAAAAAAATACTTCAATGTCAAGTTTGGCCAAAAAGTGTAAACCACTATTATGGGATCACCCCATGTACCACTCCAACTGACCATCTACACAAAATTTCTTTTTAAATACTTATTTTTAACCAATGGGATTCTTTCCCTTAGGTAAACTAAAAAGAACCTAAGTGTCACAACTATCCAAAGCTAGCATTTCCTCCTACATGCACTAAAAACAAGACATACTTTCCTTTGAAGAAAGAGCCTCCCTAAAAGATCTAGGTTTGTCATTAGTACTCACAAAGCAAATACACAATGGAAATCAAGTGTGCTATACCCATGAATTGGATTTAGTTGTATTCTAGACCTCCTAAAAGTAGGTGTAATGAGATCTACCTATTCTTCTTCTTTTATGTGCTCATCCTAAACATCCTCTAAACTCTCTAAATCGGATTCCTCTTCTCCATCTTTAGATCCATCTAATTTATCTCTCACATGTGCATCTTCTAGCTTTTCAATCTTTCTCTCGAATTCCACAATATTTTTCCTATCTTTCTCCTTTGGTTTCTCTTCTCATGAGTAAGATCCAAAATCCTTGAAAATCACATCTCTAGAAAATATTATTTACATGTTATAAGATTCCAAAGCTTATAACCTTTCACATTCTCATCATAACTAACAAAGATGTATTTTTGTGGTTTTGGGTCTAATTTAGATCACTTCTCTAAAAGTTCATGAAAAAAAATCACAATTTTAAAAAGTTAAGTGTGAAATATAATGATTTCTAACTATCCATACTTCATAATGGATTTTATCAACAAGATTTGAACAAGAAGATCTATTAATTAAATAACAAGTCCTATAAACCACTTCTACCCAAAATAATAAGTTCTTGTGGTTCATATTTTATATAGCCAAGCTAAAATAAAATATTTTTTAAGTAATTAAAATAGCTCCAAATTGAGAAAATGTCAAAACCATCTCAAAATATTTGTTGAGAAAATGTCTCAACCATGATTTGTTTTTTAATTATTAATTGGAAATTTGTAATCATCTTTTAGTTGTCATGAAATTTTCTAAATGTAACTATGACAACATGCATATTTATTTTTAATTGTCAAATTAGAAATAGCATGAAAAAGGGGAAGTTAAATGAATGTGAGCTTGGATAAGATAAGGAAGATTTTTTAGTTTGCATTAACACATTACTAAAAAATGGATAAAATCACAAGTTGGAAGAGGAAATTTCTTACTTTTGTGATTTATGTCTAAATGGTTTTAGAAACCATTCTTGATTTATGTTTTCTCTCATGCCTATATATGTAGTGCTTGAGTTGAAAGGAGAACAAGTTAATTTGCAAGTTGTTGAAGCCATGAAGTGTTACAATGATTCAAAGAGAGAAGTTTTATTGATGTAACTCATTTGAAGGATTAATACAAGTCTTAGATCTCTTTCGGTGCATATTTTTTTCGTACAAGGATTTCTCCATGTAATTTGTGAAGTGTTTTTTTCCTTAATCATTTTGATTTTTGGCTTATAATGTTTTCAATTTTGAGTGTGACCATGCTCAAGTGGAGTTATTAGAAATGTGCACAATGCACCATGTGGTGGCTACATAGCTTTCATCTTTTGTCTCCCTTTCAGGAGAGAGTTTGGAACAAGTGTTGGCTCATTGGGGATTTTCAAGGGAGCTATATTCATGAGCTCGAAAGTCTCTGCTCGTTTGACATGTCACCTCTTTGTTGCAGGCAGATTGCATCTCCTATGAAGTGATAACTTTTAGGGATTTTTTCAAAGTTGGATGACCTTTTTCTTTCTTGGTTTTTGGGATGGAAGCTTTGAGTCAGTGCTTCTGAGTGATGTGATCGGTTAACTAGATCTCTTTGTTAGGTTGTTGTTTCTAGGATTTGATCATTTGCAAACCTCTATATTTTCTAAATATCTAAAAAAAATCAATGTGGTAGTTGAGAATTGATGAGAAAAGATCATTGTGACCTAACCAAAGATCTGCAATCAGATCATGTGCCATTAACTGTCAAACACCTAACAATATTGACTTTTGTGTTGAGGTAGTTTTTTCTTTTTCTATGGTTGTATAAGGAGGGCGATGATACAATGAGGGGTTGGAGTTTTAAGTTTCAGTTTGCTTGGCTAAGGAAAGTTTCTTTAGTTTTCTTAGGACATAGAATTATTTTTAGAAGTATAATTATAGAGCTACTTATCTATAGCATGTTATATCTTTTAAGGTTTTGAACTATTGTTGAATTGGCATCTGACCTTTGTTTCAAAATTCATTTGATATTTAAAGTACCAACTATCGAGGAGAAATTGTTGAGACTGTGCATGTATGGCCTTTTTCAAGTTTCCTTTCTTAATATTATAATTTTGAATGAAACATTGTGTCTTGCAAGTTGAATCTGAATAGTTTAAATAGTTGATTTCCATGTTGTATGCTCGTATGGTAGAATACTAACTTCTAAAAATTGGATTGTGTCATCTGAATTCTTTGCTTTTCTGAAGGGTTGTTGTTTTACTATATTATGTTGTACTAGGAGAGAGAGCTTGTGCAATTTCTAAACATTCTTTCTAAATATTTGAAAGTCTACACTACATATGCTTAATTATTAGCCATATTTGTTCATTCTCTTTCCAATAATGAAGGGTTGTGGCGTTCTGTGTCTAATTATATCAATCATAGAAATGGTTGGGTTTGAAATATTGTAAAAGTGTTGGTGTATCATCCTTTTCATGTTTTATATTTACATTTTTTTCTACCCTTTACTCCAAACCCCCAAAGAAGAGTCAGCTTTCTATAAAAATCTCATAGGTATTCAGTGAGGCACAAATTGATCCCCCACTCACTAAATTTCCCATAAGACTGTTGGAGAGGGGCAAGCTTTGGTGATCAAAAATTCTTTTTCTGGAATGTTTGGTGGGACTTGAAATTTTTTGAACGCCTGATTAGAAGTTAGAAATATTTATTGAATTAGGCTAGGGAAAGGAAACTAGAATTTTCATGCCCAAAGTCCAAACAAGAGCATCTCTGAGAGGTCACTTCTAATACTCTCAATTACCTACCTCGGTACCTAGAGGAGAAGACTTACAAGTTTCCTATCACCTATAAGGAGCAATAGAGAGAGAAGTAAGAACTCAACCTTTAGAGCCTTATCTACTCCACCCGAAGGCTTAAAGTTCCAAATAAGATTACCTATATATCTGATTCATATGAATATTTTCTCTATGGCTCACGTACCTCCCCCTACTCCTATAAATTTCATGACATGGGATAGTGGTAGTTTGCTACAACCACCCACACCCCCGGATGTATGGCCTATTATGCCTTCTAACACCCTCAAGGCTATTCCAAGATTCTCTGGAGAAGACTTCAAAACCCCTTTTGAACACCTACAAGATATAGCAAAGGTCATATGTAGAGTACATAACATATCAGAGGAGAACATTGCTTTGAGGTTGTTTGCTGCCTCTTTCAAAGGAAAGGCCCAAGATTGATATCGATCTTTAGCCTTGGGCTCTATCATCTCCTGGGATAAACTTGGAGAGTGGCTTTTTGAATGTTTCTTAGAGAAAGGAGATCACTTTTTGTTGCTACAAAATCTAATTACCATCAAGAGAGCTCTATAGGAATCCATGAGTGACTTTAACACTAAATTTCACAAGACCTAGCAAAGGATCCCTATGACTATTCGACCCCAAGTTGTGATGTCATTCATGTTCTATTTGAAGGCTTTCAATCTAGACATAGCAATTATGATAACCTCCATGGGAGGGGATATCTTGCCCAATGCATATGAGGTGGCGGTGTGTGCGGAGAATAGTCTAATTGATGCCAAGAAGCTTCCGCCTCAACCTCTGATCCTAGTATTTGCAGAAATATCAGATGTCTTGTAGGAAGAAACTACTCCAAGCACTTCCACTACAAAATTTGTGTTGGCCACTCTACAGTCTATGTACATGTATCTCGTCGCTCAAACAAGCACCTCAGGCTCTTCCTCAATAGCATCGGATATTAGCGACATGAGCAGTCTCATGCATAATTTTTCCAATGATTTGGTTCTTATCAAGCGACAAAAAGAAATTCCTCTGAAGTAGACTAGGCAAGCCTATGGTAGAGGAAAGTCATCTTATTAGCAGAATCCATACCAAGGATCCTCTAGAGGAGGAGGTTAACAAGCCACCTCTACCAATCAAATAGGTCTGGTTACCATGCCATTGCAGATAGTCAAAGACAATATGGGTAAAGAGCTAATTCTGGGCCAAAATAATTTGGCAGAAGAAGAAAATATTTGGTGCTTCCCATGCACCGACAATCATATGCCCCGAAATTTCCCAAGAGGGAATATGCAATAGAGGATAGTGAAATAAAGAAGCAAAGGTGTGCTTCCGAATGCAGATGAATACAAGTCTACTGAAATGGGAAATGCTCGTTGGGTATGTGGAGGATCATGATGGGCCAAAAAGTGGTGATATGATGGGTATGTGTAGGGTATGTGGCTAACAATTTTTTACCCAAACTTAATGAAACGAAAAGTGTTTTAAAGGGATTCTTTTCCACCAATATAAATTATGCTTTACTTTTAATTAATTAAATAATTATTATTTATTTTCTATTTGAATTATGACTAAATGTCTTTGATAGGTTGATTGAAAAATATCTATAGCTTTCAAGCGGTATCACATTTTTTGAATCCAAAACATGTGTCACGTTCTATGCTTTGCATACTATAGGATTAAAAAGAAAAAATTGAATTTCATGAAGTTTTGACCAAGTTAAGGTGGTCAAACATATGAGTTTTTATATTTTTTAAAAGTTGTAATAAAAATTTCATAATTAATTATTTACTTAGAAAAAATTATAAAAAAAAGTATGCATCACATGGGGGCATAGTGCTCTACTTATATCTAAAATCTTATAATTTTTTTTTTATCATTTTACTATGGTTAGGGTGGTCAAACAAACACCTACTTATTTTTTCACGAGAATTTGGGATTTTCACATTGAAATTTCAAATTTTTACCAAAGCCTTTTAAATAAACCCTAGTAGTTTAGAAACTAAATTCAATTTTCTACAAATTCTATTCTTACATATTTTTGAAATAATATAGATAACTTATTCAAATTTTTACGTCAAGTTGCCTAACTTTGATTTTTCTAAATTTTTTGCCAGCCTATTTTTTCCATAATGTTCCTGCACATACCTCGCTTCAGAGCACAAATGCAAGGAATGTCCTTAGAACAAGAGCTAGATATTGCACCTAACTAGGCTCTATTTTCTTGGATGGAAGAAGAAGATGTAGTGTTCACCAACGAAGCTTCAATGACTAGTATTCTACAAGTACAGTCGAACTATAACACAAGTTCCAAAAGAAGGCTCATGGGGGAATACGTGTAACAACCTTTGTCGTGTCCATTGGCACGCCAACCACCCCCATAGGAAAAGTAGGCTCCATTTCCCAATGTCTGACCTTTTCCACAGCCACATAATACGCCATTGGCAGAAAAGGAGGCAAATAAGGCACCAAGCCCAGTCATAAAGAAATGTTTCTTTCCGAAAATAAGAGAAGTACCATTGTACAAGCCTAAGACCCAGCCAGTCGATATGCTCAATGTAGTGGAATAACTAAAAAAGGTGCCTTCTAATGTATCATTGTGGGATGTCATATCCATTCCCGAACAAAAGACATTGCTTCAGGAAGCATTAAAGAAAGAAGAACAAAGCCCACTAGTCGACGTAACTCAGCCATCCAATCAAAGTGAATATAAAGGATCTATGCCACCCCCTCGAGCTCCAAAATCAATATCTTACATGAATGATGTAGCTCCTACAATGTAAAAGAGAAAGAGGTAAGCAAGCCAAAGCCCACACCTTTCTTTTTAACTCTTATTGTGGGAGATAATATTTTTCATAATAATATGATTCATTCGGGGGCTAGCACAACTATTATGCCAAAGAAGTGGAAAATGATTTGAAACTTAAGTATGAGCCCCTTGAAAAAGGAATCATGCATCTAGACATGAAGAAGGTTCTAACCGTTGGTCGAATAAAATATCTATCTCTAACCCTCTGCTCATGTCTGAGCCAAACAATCACACAAGAAGTAGTAGTGATATACATTCCCCCAGTTTTTAGAATGTGTCTTTCAAGAGATTTTATTGCAAATCTTGGTGGATACTTGGTGCTTGACTGGTCCCACCTAATATTGAGAACCAAACATGGGGAAAAGATGAAGATCCTATCTGAATCTTTGCATCCAGAACACATTGTTGATGACACAAACCTGTGCTTTGAAGCAACACATACCTCCATCTCTCAGCAAGAGAGATACTATGTAGAAATGCTAGAAGATTAAGAAGATACAAATGATTGGACTCCTAAGGAAGAAGTACTACTCAACCAATTCATTGACTCCAATCCATTCAGCAACTTCCATGTGACAGGGCTAGGCACATATGTGATCTTTGAGAATGATCAGGTCTTTCTGAAACTAATGAACGATACGGAGGAATTCGATGATTTGTCTGATCATCGTCTATGGACCTTATATTTTGATGGTGCCAAATGTAAAGTTGGCTCCGGAGTAGGTGTCTGACTAGTGTCTCCAATAGGATTAGAGACCCTCAAATCTCACCATTTCTAGTTCTCATGCTCCAACAACAATGTTGAGTATGAAGCCTTAGTTCACAGGTTTATTCTAGCATAGCACATAGGTGCGAGAAGGATGCAAGCCTTCGAAGATTTAGAACTAGAGGTAAGCCAGGTTTGTGGACAAGAAACTGCAAAGAACCCAAGTATGAGATCTTACAGGCATCAGGTTTGGGATGTGGTCGATAGTTTTGAAGCTTTCAACATACAAGTTATTCTCCAATCACAAAACAACGTTGTTAATCAGATGGCTTCTGTCGATTCACAATTTGACCCAATTTCTGACTTGATGAAGCAAAGTGTGGTACAAATCATTTTCCAACCCTCAATCCCCAACAATAATCAAAACTGGAAAGTTTTTGATGATGACATTCAAATTGCTTCTTTCATACATAAATCAGGGATAGGATTTTCTAAAGATCAAATCATCTAATTGAAAGGGAACAAGCTTCCCCAAGGATTAATTTCTCTCAAAAATATCTTCGATTGCAAAGAAGCAAGGAATGGCAAGAAAAGATTCATTGTGGACACAATGGATTATGAAGAGCTCGATGTTGGAAGCGATAGAAAGCTAAAAGTTGGGAGAGAAGTTCCTCATAAGGACAAGAAAATACTGAAGGATTTATGCTTCAAGTATGATGGATTTATCACCTAGACCTATGATGATCTAAGAGGATACAACCCAAGCCTAATCCAACATACCATTGATTTGGTGGAAGGATCCAAACCTATTTGACAGAAGCAAAGGCTAGTCAACCTGAAGGTCGAAGCATTGATGGCACAGGAGCTCACCAAGCTGGTTGAATCAAAGATCATATATCCTATCAAACATTCCACATGGGTATAAAATCTAGTCCCAATTCAAAAAAAGAATGGCGATATCTAACTTTGTGTTGATTTTCGAGACTTGAATAAAGCCTCATTAAAAGACCATTACCCTTTGCCACTAATGGAGCAGATTTTACTGACCATGGCCAGATCAGAGATGTTCTCTTTGCTAGACAGTTTCTCAAGGTATAATTAGGTCTATGTAAAGGAATCTAACCAACATAAAACAACGATTACCACTAAGTGGGAAACATTTTCATATTCAAAAATGTTGTTTGAACTTTCCAATGCTGGTGCATCTTTTCAACGAGCAATGGATATTAATTTTGAAAAATTGATCAACCAGATCATCCTCATATATCTCAATGACCTAATAGTCTTTTCAAAATCAAAAGATGATCATTTCGATCATTTGGAAAAGGTTCTCCATAAATTCTAACAGTTCAGGATCTATTTGAATCCCAAAACAAGTGTCTTCGGAGTACCTCAAGGTAAGCTCCTTGGCTTTGTAGTATCAAAGGAGGTAATAGCAATTGACCCTAAAAGGTTCAGATCTATAATGGAATTACCTTTTCCAGTAAACCAAAAGGGACTGCAATCTTTTTTGGGGAAGATAAATTTTGTTAGAAGATTCATATCAAATTTTTCCAGCATTGCAAGACCAATCACCCTGATGCTCAAGAACTTACTTTTCAGATGGACTCCAGAAGGAAAAGAAACTTTTGAACAATTAAAGGTAGCCCTTTCCAAAGCCCCAATGTTGGTTAACCCAAATATTTCCAAAGACTTTCTACTTTATGTGTACAATGGCCAACACAGTATAGCTTATGTATTCACTCAAAAGTGTCGTAAAGATGATCGAGAGCATCCTATCACTTTCCATTCAAGGACCCTAAAAGAATATCAAGCTAGGTATAATTTCATGGAAAAGCAAGCTTTTTCCATTATCAAAATTTTAAAGAAATTTTGACACCTGGTGTTGACCAACAAGATCACTATTCTTGTAGCACATCCCAGTGTGTGGGCATACATTATAGAAGGAGAGATAACAAAAAAAGGGCAAATTGGATCACCAAGATCCTAGAATATGATGTGGACATCAGGCCAACCAAGCTAGTTTGATGAAGAGGTCTATGTGAGTACATTGCACGAGAATCCAATCCTGAAGCTAACAAAGAGGTTGATCATGTCTACTCAAACCAATTCGACTCTAAAGAATCTTTGGTAGCTGATCGGATATAGTATATGTAGAAGGGATATTATCCAACCAATCTTCTACTTCATAAAAAAAGGTACTACCAACTACAAGGCACCAAGTATGTATTAATTGAGGGTGTACTATCTAAGAGAAATTATAATGGCGTACTCTTCTGGTGTCTCGACAAGCTATGGGCGGAAAGAGTTCTCAATGAATTCCATCACAGTCCTGAGGGTGGAGATTTCTCCACCAAGACTACTACCTTAAAAATCATGCAATTAGGATATTATTGGCCCTCTATGTTTTCTGAAGCACATCATTTGGTGCAAAAGTGTGCCTAGTGCCAATATTTTATTGGCAAAAGAAAGAATGTGAAGGACCCTTTGCTCAATGGGGTCTGAATTTTATTGGAATGATATATCCTATTTCCAATGTTGGACATAAGTGGATCCTCATGGAAACTAACTACTTTACAAGGTGGATAGAGGTCGTAGCCCGAAAAAGTTCCACAAAAGGGGAAATTGTTAATTTCCTGGAAGAGCTAGTAGCCAGGTTTGGTCCACCCAAGACCATCATATCTGAAAATTCCCAAGCCTTTGTAGGATTAGGAATGTCAAATTTTGCTATCAGGCATGGGATTTTCCTCAAGACTTCATCGAATTAATACCCACAAGGAAACAGGTTAGCAGAGTCAACCAACAAAAACCTAATTAGGTTAATCAAGTGTATTGGGTCAGAATGACAGAGGGACAGGCACAAACACCCACGAGCTACTCTGAGAGCATATTGGATTACTCTCAAGAAAATTATAAAGACTTCTCCCTATGAACTGGTGTATGGAAAAGAGGTAGTGCTACATATCTCCATAGAAATCCCTGCCTTACAACTACTGAAAGCCCTAGAAATTAAGGAAAGTGGCAGAATGGAAGTATGGCTAGCGGAGCTCCTTAAGCTTGAAGAAGATAGAGAAAAATCCCATAGCTCCATGATAAATTTCCAACAAACAGTGAAGCGTTGGTTTGACAAAAATACTTCTAACCCAGAATTTAGAGAAGGGAGCCTAGTGCTAAAATACAATGAGCGCACTACAAAACTAGAGCAACACACAAAATTTGAAGTGTTATGGAAGGGACCCTTCTGAATTAGCGCATGTAAGGAAAATAATGCGTATGAACTAGAAGACATGGAGGAAAATGCTTTATATATACCAATGAATGATATTTTTCTGAAGTTATTCCATTAGAATACATAGTTCTTTAAAAATTTAATAGCTATGTAGCATATGTAAAAAAAAAATTGTAAATACACTTTAACTTTGAGAATAAGCCATACAAAAGAACACTAAAGAAATGAAAAGTTGTATTCTGTTATATTCATTGAAAAATTTACAATATAATGCATGACCCGAGGCTCAGATTTGAACATGAGGCTCTCTCGAGTAAACCCAAAAAAATGGTAGTAAGAAAAAAGAAGCAAAAGGGATGCAACAAGCAAAAAATAGTAAAGTATTGCCTCCAGCCATTGATGACGAAGCAAAAAGGGCTCATTATCAATTTCTTTTTTTTCTTCTTCTTTTTTGTAGGTTCCAAAAAGGGGCTAAATACACGACGGACAAGGGCCAAACAACGTAGACCTAGGGTCTAGTCACTGCGACCCTGCACTAGGAAGTTGAAGTGTTTCCTCTAGGTGAGTCCCAGAATGTGCTCCACTCCATACTCCCACAACAAAGAAGTGGTTATTGACTGAGAAGATCAGCGGTGTGTCTCAATGTCCATAGTGTGAAAGTCAAACAAGAAGGGAAGCCAAGGTACATATATTCCAAAGTCCACATGCCTGCGAAGATCCATGGTGCTTGGTATACCAACACTGGGGATAGCCACTTGCACTACCTTGCTGAGCCCCTCCATCAATGAAGTGTCAAACATCTAGTGACACAACTCAACTATCATGGGTTTGGACACATTTAGGTCTAGAAGAGAGGCCATGAAGCGAGAAAGCACGTTGTAGTTGCTCAAGAGCTAGTTCTCATCAATGATAAAGTCCGTACAGACTACCCACCTAAATGCAACCATAATAATGTGGTCACATTTCTTTTCTAGGTGCTTAATCTGGTCACTAGTGACCTCTCCCTCGAAGCAATATTGTGGCCTCTATGGGAGGAGCCAAATGGGAGTGCCTAAGCCAACATACATTTTGATAAGCAACGAAAGATAGCAGAATGGGAAACAGCCACAAGCTTGCTAAACTTAAGAGACAATATTTTTGAATGAATGTTGCAAAAGGTGGCATAGCTATATATAGAAAGATGAGTTGGTGAACTCAACAAACAAAAATTCTATTTCTTGCCAGATGGCAATGGGAAAATTTGAATGCAAAATGGAGAAAGGAAAGTAAATCGTAGAGAGAATCTGACATAATACCTTGAGAAATAAATTTGGGCATTGGGAGTAAATTCTCTTGTATGATGATCATCGACATGTGTCTTTTTCCATCATCAGCGCCAACCAGCTTACTAATGAGAAAAGACATGGATTAACATGCTAAATTCTGACAAAGTTATGGGAACGTCTTTTCAAGAGTACCTTGTATCACCTCAGCACATTTCACATAGCAAAAAACATGCTTTTCGAGGCAATGAGTTTATTTGATTAAAAGACAGCGAAGGGAATGTACTAATTCCATCCTCATGGCATGGCATTCCCAAGGGATACAAATCTCCAATCCGCACGTATCACCTTGGTGGAAACATTTAATGGTCCGAGGATAGTGGCGTAGCCTTTACTACATGTACAAGTGAGAGAATTAATTGCACTCAAAAGTAGATTTCTCCAAAGAAGCAAAAGGAAAGTGGTCATTATCCCTAAAGAAGCTCTCTGCAACTTTCTCGTATAACCATGGCAGAAGCATCAACCTTTAGTAGACAAGTTCGTAGCTTCAAACAGAAGACTTGGTTATGCTGATGTTTTTGGGAAAAACTCATTCACCAATGCTCCAGCAGTGGAAGAGTGGCCTTATGAGCACTGTAGAAGGGTCCAACATGATAAACACATCAAAAGAGAGGTAGTGCAAGACATCACTGATAATTTTTTTGACCCTTAGTTATTGGCTAACCCTAAAAACCTTAGGGAAGGTGTGTTTCAAAGGATGCTGATGCATGAACCATCTGAGGGTTTTTCGTTTCGACTTTGGAATTGTGGCCTACCATAGTTTATGCTTCTTGTCACACATCTATGCCCAGAGTTGGTGGATGCATGTGTGAAGAAGTTTAATAGAATTACAGAGGCCATTAAGCGCTGAGGGGTCAAGATTACCATTTTTTCCAAAGATATATAGGATATGTTGTGTATCTCTATGAGATGGGGTGTTGAGATTTTTTATGAAGAATGAATGGATGTCCTAGGAGAGGACATGTTTAGTAAAAAAAAATTTTATGAAGATGAGACTAGGGAAAGGCCACAGAGAGGGAAAATTTGTTGTCCTCTTTTCTGCAAGAAGTTTAAAAAGGACACGCAGTCCGTGTTCTCAATGTTGGCCTAGGTTTTTGGCCTTGATGATGATGAGGAGGTCAACCCTTTCTAGTTTCCCCTATCCCTTGCACTCAAAATGGAAAAATTCTAGAGGTACTATGATTTTGTTGAGGTAATAGTTGGGAATATGAGGGAGCAGTTGAAGAACTATAATACTGAGTCCAAATTTAGGTATTCTTCTATTCTGGCTCATTTGCTTTTACATCAAAATTTTGAGTGGTTGGGTAGGAATGTGCCAGTATCTAGTTTAGATGAAAGGGGTTGTATCCAACCAATTTCTATATGGACCCCTATACTTTCGAGGATAGGGGATTATTATCAGTTTATAGAAAATTTTCTAAGGCCAGTACTTTAGGATTTGTTGCCCCACCCCATTGGTCATTTTTCTCAAGAATTTATGGAATGGATAAAAGATCCTCTGACCCCACTAGATTATTTCCTAGGTGAGGACTTCACATTCATCAGATTTCATGGTTTTCCTGGGGAGGCATTCTGACTCCCTAGATTTGTAACAGACAGGGTTTTTGTGTTGGAGGCATGCCATCAAGTAACCATTGTCGACAAGATTTATGGTGTTGGGAGGAATAAAACAAAGCTCTAAGACCTTCCTCTTATAATTTCTAAGAGTCAGGTAATACTGACTAAACGGGAGGCGGAGGATGAGATCACAAATTTACTAGTGGCCTTGGGCTTGGTCCTCATTTACGACAAGTGGAATTCTGAATGGGATTTATAGTTTTAGGCATGAGGTTCAAGATTATTTCCACAAAAGAAGGAACTCGAGTTAGGAGAGCGTACAGATATACATTGATCTATCTCACATTCCAGAAGAGCGGCCAAAATGGTTAAGTTTCTCTGAGTTGCAAGCATAGTATCAAAGGAATCTTCTGATGGGAGAATCTCTCAACACACAGCTGAGGTGAAAGGGATGGTCGAAAAGGAAAAAGGAATACTTTTAGAGATTCTGACAAGAGATGAGGTGCCCAGATGCCCCATTTGGTAACTTTCAGCCTCTTGATGATGAATTCAAGGAGTTATATGATAAAGAGGTTGATTCTGACAACAACCCTGAAACAAGCCATGAGATTGACAAGGAACAAGTTCCACCTCAGGTTGCTAGACCTCAGGAGTCTGAAAGTTGAAGAGACTCAAGGCAAAGGGATTCATAAGCTCTGTCTACCTCTAGTGCCTAAAGTGAAGGTAAAAGGACCCGATAGTCTCCAAGAGGATCCCCAGTCACCACTGAAGGCCAAGTCTCAGAAGGATCTGCTTCTAGAGGATCAAATCATGTTAGTTCCAATCATACAAAGTGAAGAAGGATTCAAGATTCGGGTGCCCCTAATGTACCGATCTGACAAGAAGAAGAAGTGGAGTCCACCCTATAAAATGTCCTGACCACTATGGCTCAGGTAAGTTTTGATCTCCCTCTTCTTCCTGTTTTTGCATCCTTGGTCAATCCTCTTCCCCCTCCTGTAGAAAGGAATCCTCCATCCTTGGATCTCGAACTGGTAACCTGAATGCACCCCCTACCATTTTTAATGAACCTATTGAAACCACCCCGCGCGTCAAAGGAGCATCATCTGTCACAGTTGTTGTTGTGTCTTTCATCACCTTTTCAAGGGCCCCCGTTGAAACAGTCAGTACAATCACTTTAATCGTCACTCCCAGTCCATCTACTTCTAGGAAGGAACCTCTCCATCAACCTATTTCTATGTTCACCCCTACTAGTTTTTCCCTACTCAATTTGGTGTCCCACCCTTTGCATGATCACACTGCCTTTTGTGTCCCCTCGTGCTCACCCCTACTAGTTTTCTCCAGTATTATGTCATCTCGCTAACCTGCATACAGTTCTTGGGGCTTACCCTTATGCGTTGACTTCACTACACCCTCTGCAATGACTCCCTTCAGAAACTGAATCTCATCCTCCATCTTCTTTTGATTGATACCTCTTGAATCCAACTCAATGTGAAGGTCCCTAACCTCCTCCTCCAACGCGACTAGCCTGTTGGCCAAATCTACGTCCTCCAAAAATATCACTTGACACTCCAAATCAATGACTCTATCTCAAGTTCTCATGGTCCCCTTATCAACATTCACATGTACTCTTGGGTTGGTCTCCTTCTCCCTCTCTAAGCCTGACCCTCTCTCTTTACCATTCAACTCGTCTAAATCCATAGAGCCCCACTTCACAAAACTCACTTCAAAAGATATGGTGTTGTTGCTTGGGGTATCAAGCCCTACTC
>VDFB02082115.1:0-24039 GCA_007258455.2 Sequoia sempervirens
TGAAATGAATGTGAATATGTTAATTAATGAATGTTATATGTTAATGAACGAAGTTATATGTTATTAACGGATGAATGAATGTTATATGTTATTAATGGATGAATGAAATTAAATGCCATATGTTATTAATGGATGAATGAATGATTAATGTTATATGATTGGGTATGAGGAATTGAGAGTGATGTGAGGGGGGGTAGAGGGGCCAAATGAGCTTCCACCATCATGTGGTTGGCCCTGTTAAGTAGAGAATATTAAACTATTCTCGAAACAAAGAGAAGCTCAATAAGGTAATGCACTTTTCAATATAAGAAATGCATCATTTGAAGCATTAAACCAATATGTAGTCTGTATGTATGACCAGTCGTCAGTCTCCACAATGGTACATTTCCACGAATATTTTTTTTTAAAAAAAATTGATTCTTCGTCGCAATTTTGACAAAAATCATCGACGAATAAACATAAAGGCTCGACAAAGTTGCTATAGCTACGATGGAGATTTCATCGTAACTCCCCGCACATTTCATTGCATTTGCGATGAACTTTCTGCGTTGCTACCACGTTGCTCCTTGCCCATTTCATCACACTTTTGATGAACTTTTTGGTGTTCTTCTGACGCTACTCCTTGCTAATTTCATCGCAAAGTCAACGAACTCTTGGTGTAGTTTTGACGCTACTACCTGCCTATTTCGTCGCACATTCGATGAACTTTTGGTGTTGTTTTGACGCTACTCCTTGCCCATTTTGTCGCAATGGCGACGAATGTCTGTTGTTCTTTCAACGCTACTGCTTGCCCATTTCGTCGAATTGGGGACGAACTTCTGGTGTAATTCTTATGTGGATACATGAATTTTTTGTCCATATTCTGACGAAAGTCTAAAACATTTTAGGATGTCGTCCACCAACGATTCTTCACCGTTATTTTGACGTTTAATTCGTTGTCAGAATTTCGATGAAAAAATAGCGACGAAAATATTTTTGCCATTGCGTCGCTCTTCCGACAAATATTTGTTGAACTACCGACGAACGACTGTCAGAAAATGGTGTCAAATTCAGTAGTGCTTGCTGATAGAGATTTACCTTTCAAGAGAGATAGGATACTTGTATCTTGTTTGAGTTGTTGTTGTGCAGAAAACACCATCAACAGAACCCCTCTTGCATAGACCATCTAGGTACCCTTGATACAAAGGCGGATGATACTCTCGTGGAAGAGGAGAAGTGTGATCCTATTTAGGAGATCACTCCCTCCTATGCTGAGGAAAATAATCCCACTCTTGCGAAGGAGATTAACATTTGTGAGCCTAGTAAGGAAGGTGGGAATACCCCCATAGAAATGTTTGACATCCATTGGTGGAATGAAATGCTCTACATGGAGTTGCTGCCTCCCGAGGTTATGCAAACTCACTATGGGTTTGTATATCGACTCACTTCTTAGTATGGCTACAAGAAGAAAGGCCTAGGGTGTATTAAGCAAGGAATTCAATTCCCCATCCAGTTTAAGCCATGACAATGCTATCTAGGTTTAGGATGCTTCATAGAACAATCAAAGCAAAATCCTTAGACAAGTGTTAATATAATCTTAGCTGAGCCGCTAAGCCTAGTTCACCTCGAGTTGATAGAGGAAAGGGAGCAAGCCGATAAGGTCCCTCTCAATGTCTTCTCTTCGAATGAAGTGCTAGAGGAATTTCTAGGTGCTTATTCCCTGTTGCCTCATTATCATCACAAGAAATGGTTCCCATATCGTTTGCATAGTTAAGCATATTTTTGAGAGCTTGTTTTGAGTATTAATGAGGAAGATCCTCTATCTAATTTCGGTAATGATGTCACGCTATCTCATCCTGAAGACCGCAGTTCCCTTCTTAAAGGAGATACTATCAAAATCTCTATAGATCCTAAATCCTCAGAAAAAGTGATCAAGATCAGGAAGTGTCTCTCTTCGAAGGAAGCAGATGAACGTTGTGATCTCTTGCATTCTCATCCTGATATCTTTGCCTAGATATGCCTAGTATTGATGAATCTATAGTGGTTCACAATATCATCCTATGTCCCGATGCTAAGTTGATTAAACAAAAAATCTGAAAGATCAATCCCAAGGTGGCATTGATGGTCAAGACTAAGATAGAGAAGCTATTGAAAGTAGGCTTTATACGTCCTATCGACTATTCCGCTTGGATTTCAAATATAGTTTCCGTTAGTAAACCTAATGGATGTATTTGCATATGTATCTGTGAATGGTGGATCTAGACCTACACAAACATGAACAACAAACACAATATTAGTCAATAATGCAAATCAAATCCATCATTCCCCATCAGATTCATTTGAAGCATAATGAACAAGAAATAAAAGCAATCTAAATACTATTCAAATTCTCACACTTTCAATCCCATGGGGGAATTGGTGTTATTTTGATGTGGAAAATATCCCTTTCCTAATTCCTTGCAAGCTTGATGATGATCAATGGTGCTCCTTGATGAAATTTTCCATAACCTAGCTATAGTGATGAAAAAACTATGAAAATCTTGATGAAATTGGATGAATTTTCTCAAAATGTGTGGATAATGACTTTGCTTAAGTTGTGGATCCAAAATTAGTAAAAGAGCTCTCTATTTATAGAAGAGAATGATGGAAAAATAAGAAAAAAGGATGAATGTGGGAGAAAAGATCAACCAATAACAAAATGCAACTTGTCATCATGCTAGTGGAGAGGGGTGGAGCAAATTTTGATGAATGTGAAAATAAATTCTATTAGGTGGATATTTGAATTTGAAGAAGTGACATGTTAGAGAGAGATGTTGAAGAGGAGTTACTGCCACTTGGCTCAAGAAAAAAGGACTTGTAAGAGTCATAAATGCCAAGTTGGAGGATAAGACATTTGGGAGGGAGATTTTAAATTTGAAGAATATTCCAATTTGATGCCCTTTTTAAATGAAAATTGATGAATTTATAAATCAATTAAATTGATTTACTTGTGCAAGTTGCAAAATCTAGAGGATTTGAGGGATTAGAGTTAGAATTAATCATGATTTGATTAACTTAGATGAAAATTTAGCTAATTTGAATTTTGACTTAGATTTTTAGATTTATTTAAATCAAAATGAGTGGAAAATGAATATTAGATTTAATTAAATAAAGTTGGATTTATTTAATTAAAAGAGGATGGTGTTAGACTTAGATCAAATAAAGGTTAGTTTATTTAATTAAAAGAAGAGAATAGAATTAATTAAATAGAATAATTTATTTAATTAATAGGAGATAATGATTTAATCAGATAAGATTGATTTATTTAATTAAAATATGAAATATGATGAATTTAATCAAATAAATATTATTCGATTAAATTGTTAGCAACGAAGTGATTTAGGATGAATTGGTGTTAGTAAATCAAGATCAGGTGAGTGAGATCAATCAGTATATTTTACGTATCTACATTTTCTCCCTCTTTGAAGCAATGCACTTGTTGCATTGGTTCAAAGAATAAACTTGCCGAGATCAAAATTCAATTTTTTAATTTTTATTGGATGCCCCATTGCTGTCCCAGCGGAAGAATTACGTTGGTACACTACCCCCTTGAGAGATCAAACAAAAAATTGGATTTTTGGGTGATTTCTCGAAAAAGGAGGACAAGCTACACAACAGGTCCAGAAAGGCTCCAAGATACCAAAAAAATGCCAAAACATGAGAAAAAGACCTGAAATGAGCTTTAGTAGGGAAGAAATGGGGTTGGGTGTACAAAACCCTAGTTTGATGGCTAAATAGGGTAAAAAAACCCTAATTTTCATGCTTAAATAGCCCTTGAGGGGTCACTTTCAATTCATTTGCACACAACCTTTAGAATTTCTTGTTTTTTGAGCTGTGACCTTTGTGTGAGATGGCACAAAGAGTGCTTCCAAAACACATTTCCAAGTGAGTGTAAGTCTACCAGTGACTTCCAGGCACAGGACCACTGGTATGCGACCTTAACCCAACTTGTATTTTCATTTTTTTATGTGCATTCATTAGGGTTTGAAAGTCAAACTTGTCCAATGGCACTATTTAGTGCTGCTAAAAGGGTATAATCGACGACGCTAGGACTCAAACTGTGCCACCTTTGCGACCTGCAATGTCACGTCATAGTTTAGGATTTAGGGGGAAAAATCCAAAGGCTGACGCATATGCAAATGGATCCACCGCAATCTAGTTAGGTCATTAGGGTTTTTAGGTCAAATAGGCCCATGATCAAACAACAACACTGCGACTCAATTTGCAATTTTGGGGCTTCCAGCGACAGTTTGGAATTTCCAAACAATGAAACCTTTGTGAATAGTGACACCTTTGATGTTTCAGTTGTGAAAACTTCAAACGGGATCCATATTTTTAATGAAACTTGACATTGTGGCCTTATTGGTGCAGGAGGATAGAGAGCTCATACTTTCACATGAGCACTGATCCCCAATGCTTAGTAGATTGAATGGATTACATGAGCTGTTGCAGGAGCACCTTGGAGCGATCAGTCTATGGTACATTGCATATGTGCCTACCATCAGGACTCACTTAGCCATGATGACCACACTAGCTGAGCAATGGAATAGTGATACATCATCCTTTCATCTTCCCATTGACAAGGTGACCGTCACACTAGAGGATGTTTGGCAGATTTTATGATTTCCCATCCACAGCGAGAGGGTTATATATGACATGGACACCGACACTAATGCATGCTATGAGATCATGGGGATGTATGAGATTGTCTTCACCGAGGGTTAGATTGATATTGAGTGCTACAAATGTTGGGTATCGACATTCCAACTGATTGTGGTAGCCATTATTTCAGGACTTGTAGCTCCAAATCAATGGGGTAGGTATTTCAATCAGGGATGGGGTCTGGCTTGGGAGTGGATGATCTTCAGGAGGTACTACTTTACTTGGGGACCAGTGATGCTGGCCTCACTTTACCAAGATTTTCACGAGTTCACATATTGCAATAGTAGAGCCATTAGTTTTGAGGTCACTCTTCTACATATCTGGGCATGGGAGCACATAGCCATGCTTCATCCGAGAGTCATAGTGGTCGACGTGGAGCCTGACGACCCAACAGTTTGGCGATACAAGGGTGACATTACCTTCATGCACACAAGACGGGCTAGAATTCCTCATTGGTGAAGGGTTATCAATAAGATGACCAAATTTACCTAGAGACCTTTGCTAGGGATGCCCGCATGGTATGATGATGTACAAAAAAATTTCTATGTGAGGCAAGATCAGCTCATGTAGGGACATGAGTACATAATGCTTGAGCACTACTTGCCTAATCGAGTTGCTAGACAGTTCAGAGATGTCCAGGACAGGTCGAATGACTAGTATGTGACCATCTTTATTTGGACCACCAGAGAGATGACATGGGGTTAGTTGATCCCAATAGCAGATGCAGTGGATAGTTTCAACCAGTTGATAGCTAGATCAGGGGTAGGTAGACCTAGGTACCACATAGGCCTATAATGACTGGTTCATGCCTCCAGTCCAACTGATAGTGCCAGGGACAGTACTACCATGAACAAAGACCCCAAGGTTGGATAGTAGGGTAGGGGTGGGAACTAGGAGGAGGAGATGGAGATGGAGATGAAGATGGAGGAGGACCACCTCCCCACCAGCTAGAGTAGAGAGACCAAGGAGATGGGCACCGACCAAGGGATGCCCCTAGGGACTAGCAGCCCCCATAGAGATATTAGTCACTAACACCACCTCTGCCACCTCAACCTAATGAGAGGGATACTTTGATTCAACAACTCTAGGCCTAGGTGTAGAAAATGACAGTAGAGAGGAACCAGGCTAGCTAGTAGGTCTAGGCTCTTATAGCAAAGTGAGACCATGAGAGGCAGTAGAGATAGACCATAGAGTTGCAGCTAGCGCAGGAGGTGGGTAGACAACAACAGCTGGAGAGTATGACAGTTGTGACATAGGTCAAGACCTTCCTCACACGAATGTACCACGAGGCCGTGCGAGAGGCTAAGTATTATCGGTTTCACTATCGGCAGGCAGTGCCTCCTGTGGCTTAGGTGGAAAATTTTTCCTAGCAAATAGGGTACAGATAGGACTAGCCTGAGAGGTAGGCAGGTGAGGGGAGCAACCATCAGGAATAGCTCACACATTTTTTATTAGTGATACTATTATTTTTGAGATCCATTAGCTCCATTTTTTATAGCTCCATGGGCATTGTATACATTTGATTGATACACATACATTTGATCCTGATTTTGTACCATGACAATTCCCTTATTGATATACATGATATGATTTCATTAAGAGATGTGTCTTATTTTATTTATGCATTATGGATGGATGTATTTAATTTTCTATATGCAATGTGACAACATGATGTGATTATATATTATGTGATGTGATGTATGTATGATTATGCAGATGCTTATGGACGTATGAATGCATTTATTTTTAAGTATCTTTTCTATGCATTTTTTATGATGATGATGTATGGATGATATGGATGCAAATGTTGTGCTATGCAAATTATTTTTAACATGCTTAGACTAATAGATCTATATTATTCCCCTAATGGATGATGATATATGTTATGTGATGTACATGCTCTTTTCTTTTTCAGTATCTTTTTCATGTATGATATGGTGATGCATATATCGATGATATGATGATTCCTATGCAAATGATATGATAATGTTTATATGATGATGTATTTATGATGATGCTTTTATGATTATGCAATGGATGCAAATGTCTATTTTATGAGAAGCTTAGAATAACCAATCTATATTATGCAATGATGAAATGCAATGTATGTGAGATGATCAGTGTTTCCTATATGATATGATATGATATGCAACATGTTGATGGTTTGTGGATGCAGGATGGATGCATTAGTGATGTTCTTGATTAACTTTCATGGTACCATATTAGCATGAAGAGAATAAAGAAGAAATTAGATGAAGACAAGAGGATCCAAGAAGTCCATGATCTACAAGACTTTATTAGAGATGATGATGATGATGATGATGATGCTTTGTGGGATCTTAAAAGGGATACTTATCTTATGTTTGATAAAACACATAGGCACGATGCATTGAGGTATAAAGAACTAAGATGGTGTTGTACCTAGTGTGATGGACTTTGACTCGACAATCAGATAGGAGTATTCTTATTCACACCTAGCATACAAAACCTTATTCAGAATGTAGTTTAGATATTTTAAATTCCTTGGACCAAAACATAGAAAGGAAATCCTTTCTATGTGGTCAACAAGACACCTAAAATACCCTCCCTACACCCAAACAAAGCACACATGACTAAAGTTATATTACAAGAAGATCCAACAAGCACAACATATAAAAAGATAATGAACATTTCCCCATTCCTTTCTCTCTAAATCCTTTTGTTTGGACACCATTGTATGGAAAGAATAAGGATGTGGAACACTTTCCTAATGTCAAAAATCAGAGAAGAATGCAAATATGACTTTAAATTTTACAATTACATACCATTAAGATGCACATGAAAGAAATAACAAAATAGAGAAATTATGCTCAAACATAATTAACACCAGATTTATGTGGGAAAACCCTTACTGGAGAAAAAACCACCACACCAAAGAATATCACTTGTATTACAGTAAACAAAATTACAAACAAGTTACAAACTCCTCTTTTTAGATGTTGATATTACAACAACAATTTACTTGACAAATCTCGAACAAAATATCACTGTTACAATGCTTTCTTATAACATACAATGAAACTCACAAAATGATCAATCTCATCCAGCCATTGAACTACTAAAGCACCAACTGAACCTATTATAGTTCATGTACATTGCATTGTATAGCAATAGGCATGATTGACTCATTCAACTTCCTCTACAGAGCAACCATCAAACTTTCTAGGAATCCAAATTATTTTATTCCACGTTAGCAACTCCTCCACTTAACAACTTACAACTCAGCAGTCAACAAGCCTGTGCTCTTCTACTTTATACCGCGCTACTGCTAGGAATTCAACAAGCTCCCATGGGGTGGCGGTTTACCTCACTACCAATAGTTAGTTAACAAGCATCCAAAGTATGGCGGTTTACACCGCACTACCGTTGCACATCCATTGAACCCTTGTGGCATGGCAGTAACTGCTCTACCACACCCCACAACAAAGTCACCCGCGGTAAGGCGATATCCACCTTGCTATCGCATAATGGCTGAGAGGGTCCTAAATTAAGGAGGTAAACATTGCACTATCGCCAGACATTCGGTGAGCTCCTGTGGTATGGCAGTAATCGCGTCATTGTAGCCCAAAGAAAGGATACCCATGGTATGGCAGTATCCACCACTCTACCACTACACATCCAAGAGGTTCCCACGGTATGGTGGCAACCGCGCTACCACTCCTCTCTCTTAGTCACCTAGCGGTATAGAGGTAAAGGCATAAACAAAACACTTGTGAAAAAATTTCTGCTCAAAGATAGAACTAGGGTCTCTACCAGTGAGTTTGAGGCACATATTCTCAACAATCTCCCACTTGACAAAGAACTCACTAAACCCTCTTCAATACCTAAAGTCATTGAATATTCTGGTCCCCAAGGCCCATCTAATTTGCACACCATCTGAACTTGTCCGTGCTCAGTAGCTTTGTCAAAGCATCAATAACATTCTTTAGAGTATCCACCTTTTCCAAACAGACCTTTCCATCCTCCACCATATCTCATACAAAATGGTATTGCACATCAATACGTTTCATCCTGGCATGGAAAGTAGGATTTTTTGCTAGACAAATGGCACTCTAACTCTCACAAAAAATAATAATCTGGCCTGCATCAAAACTAATATCAGAGTACAATATTCAAAGCCAAATGGATTCCTTACAAGTGTGAGTTTCTGCCATGTACTCAGCCTCTGTAGTAGATAAAGCGACTACAACCTACTGCTTGTTCATCCAACTAACTGCACCACCATTCATCATGAAACAATATCCACTGGTGGACCTTTTGATGTCAATGTCCCCTACCCAATTAGAATCCACATATCCATGAATGTTGAGAGTCCTTTGTGATTCAACCGATTTACCATGGTAACACAAAGCATATTCTGAAGTTCCCTTCAGATATCTAAACACTCTTTTCACAACATCCCAATGCATCCTTCCAGGATTAGCCATAAACCAACTAAGTACTCCCACTACTTGGGAAATGCCTGGCCTTGTGCAGAACATTGCGTACATCAAATTTCCAACTACACTAGTATAAGGCACTCTGGTCATGTCCTCCATCTCAATAGGAGATTTTGGACAATATTCATCAAATAGCTTTGTTCCCTGCAAAACTAGAACAACTAGTTGCTTGCAATCAGTCATACAAAATCTCTCCAGAACAGTGTTAACATACTTACTTTGGCCGAGCCAAAATTTTCTACTCTTCCTCTCCCTAGTTATTTTCATTCCAAAAATATACCTAGCCTCACCAAGATCTTTCATTTCAAACTTTGCAGACAACTAATATTTTAGATCAGAAATCATAAACTTAATATTGCCTATGAACAACATATCATCAACATAAAGAGAAATAACAAGAACCAGATCATTTTCAGTCTTGAAGTATACACAATGATCTAATTTCAATCTTACAAAATCCAGTGACAAAACAAACATGTAAAACTTCTAGTACCACATTCTAGGTGACTGTTTTAAACCATACAGAGATTTCTTTAACTTACAAACCAGATTTTCTTTACCTTTTACCACAAAGTGCTCAGGTTGGGACATATAAATTTCTTCTTCAAGACCACCATGAAGAAATTCTATCTTCACATCCATTTGCTCAATCTCCAAGTCATAAGTTGTTGAAAATGACAAAAGAAATCTGATAGATGTTAGCTTTGCTATTGGAGAAAATATTTCCCCATAATCAATTCCCTCTACCTGGGAATAAACTTTTGCAACCAACCTCACTTTGTACTTCTCAATACTTCCATCCAAAACAATTTTCTTTTTAAAAGCCCATTTACATCCCATAGGCTTTCTACCTTTAGGAAATGGAACCAAATCCCAAGTTTCATTCTTCTTTAACAATGCCATTTCATCATTCATGGCTTCCAATGAGGAATTTGAATCAGTCATTTCAACTACCTCTTTTACAATCCTAGGCTCATTAGTATTAGTAATCAAAGCATAGGCACAACTAGAATCCAACATAGAGAATCCATACCTATCAAGTTGCTTCTTCTTACATGTAGACCTCCTCACAGGCTGAGGCTGAGGTTGTGATTCTTCTTCAAAACTCTCAGAACTACTCGAACCCTCCTCAATTTTAGGTACACTATCAATGTGTTGTTCCTCTTTTTCAGGGGTTAGAGGTATTTCAACAACATCATTTTCCTATTTATTTTCTTTCTTTGACTGCAATTCCACTGAAGAAGGTTTCAACTCTCGAAAGATTATGCTTCTATATTATACAACCTTTTCAGTAATTGGATTCCAAATATTGTATCCTTTCACACCAATGTCATAGCTAATGAAGATACACTTAACAAATTTGTTCTCCAATTTAGATCTCTTTATATCTGGCACATAAACATATGCTTCATAGCCAAAGACATGAACATGTCTCAGAGAAGGCTTCTTGCCAAACCAAGCTTCCATAGGCATTTTATCAACAAGTGCAAAAGAAGGAGATCGATTTACAAAGTAACATGCTATAGCCATAGCCTCAACCCAAAAATTCTACTCCAAACCAACATTGCTCAACATACTTCTTACCTTCGCCATCAACGTCCTGTTCAACCTTTCAACAACTCCATTTTGCTGCGGAGTGTAAGGTGTTGTTTTATGCCTCTTAATTCCATGGTCTTTGCAATACCTTTCAAATTATGTAGAACAAAATTCACCACCATTATCTATCTTCAAGCATTTAATTTTCTTACCAGTCTGATTTTCAACCAAGTTCTTGAACTCTCTAAACTGACTGAACACTTCTGATTTACTTTTTAGAAAATATACAAATTCCCTTATCTAATAATCATCAATGAATGATACATAATATTTAGAATTCAATAACGAAGGAAAATTTACTAGACCAAAAAAATTAGAGTGAATATAATCTAGAACACTAGAAGATTTATGAGGACTAGAGTAAAAAGAAATACGATGATGTTTTCCATATATACAATGTTCACAAAATTCAAATTCCAGGTTACAATCATCAAGCCCCTCAAGGTTTTTATTTTTCAAGGCTTTTAAGCCTTTCTCACCAATATGACCTAGCCTTTGATGCCAGAGCATAGTATTCTCTATAGGAAGTTTAACTTCCAAATAATTAGCCCCTATAGGGATTTCAATCTCCTCTTCTGCATGAACAACCTTTTGTGACTTTAGAGAGACACTGTTACATTGAACAACAAGTGCATCCAACTTATACAAAGTAACTATACGAGCACCCCTAGCTAGCACCATCCAGCCTCTAGTCATTTTGCAACCATTGCTAGAGAATGAGACTTGCACTCCAACTTCATTTAGCTTACTTACAGAGAGTAAATTCTGAGCCAGACCTAGTATATGCATTACACCATCAATTCCCTTAATTCTACCATCAGGAAACAAAATTTTGACTCTACAACAGCCAACAATTTCTAGAGATGAATTTCTTGCCAAGTACATCCACCATCGTATTTTTCATACTTAGTAAACCAATTTCTATGAGATTTCATGTGGAAAGATGCTCCAAAATCAATTAGCTAGACATCATCAGATGCTCGACTTGCTAAGGCTGCAATGAAGGCATCTGCATCTCTTTCAGAAGAATCATTTTCGAAAGAGTTCTTCTTCTTCTTCTTCTTCTTCTTCTTTTTCTCCTCTTTCAATCCCTTCGAACATGACTAGGTTTCCCACAATTCCAACACTTCACCTTGGATTTCTTACTAGGAGACTTTGATCTCCCTTCTGATTTTGATTTGAACTTCTTGTCCTTCTTCTTTCCTTTTTCTTTCGATCTGCCTCGAATATCAATAGCCTCCTTCACCATCTCAGATGATTTCCTTCTCATTTCTTTAGACAACAAAGAAGCAACCACATCTTCCATCTTGAAAGTGGTTGTCATGCTCCCAATCGCCATCACCTTGTGATCCCAAGAATCTAGCAAAGAACATAACAATAGCATACAATGATCTTCATCATCAATCTTTATGCTCAAAGATGTTAACTGAGCAATCAACATGTTAAACGTATTGAGATGATCAGCCACAAATTCCCCTTCCTCCATTTTCAAAGAGTATAACTTCTTCCTTAGGAATAATTTATTCACCAAGGATTTACCTTGATAAATATCTCCAATCTTCTTCCACAAAGAAGATGCAATCTTCTCTTCGTGAACATTTAGAAGAATAGAGTCTGCCAAACAAAGTCTAATCAACCCTTTTGCTTTTCTGTCTGTGAGGTCCCTATCTTCTTGCTTCATGCCTTAAGGTTTCGTTCTAGACACAAAAAGCCAACTATCACAATCCACCAACAATTCTTCCATTTTAAGTTTCCACAACTCAAAATTGCTGCCATTGAATTTCTCAATTTCAATCCTTCCTGATGTGCTTGCCATTTTAATCTATAATTTAAATTACCAAACTTCTACAAGACTCCCACTGAATAGAATTGATACAAAAAACCCAACCTACCCACAAGGATAACACAACTGGCTAGGTTCTGATACCACTTGTAAGGAAATAATAAGGATGTGGAACACTTTCCTAATGCCAAAACTCAGAGAAGAATGTAGATATGACTTTAAATTTTACAATTACATACCATTAAGATGCACATGAAAGAAATAACAGAATAGATAAATTATGCTCAAACATAATTGACACCAGATTTACGTGGGAAAATCCTTATGGGAGAAAAACCCACCGCACCAAAGAAGATCACTTGTATTATAGTAAACAAAATTACAAACAAGTTACAGACTCCTCTTTTAAGATGTCGATATTACAGCAGCAATTTACTTTATCAATATCGAATAGAAGATCACTATTACAATGCTTTCTTACATCATACAATGAAACTCACAAACTGATTAATCTCATCCAGCCATCAAACTACTGAACCGCCAACTAAACCTATTACAGTTCCTCTACATTGCATTGTATAGCAACAGGCATGATCAACTCATTCAACTTCCTCTACAGAGCAACCGTTGAGCTTCCCAAGAATCCAAATGACTTGCTTCCACATCAACAACTCCTCCACTTAACATCTTACAAATCAACAATCAACAAGCTCGTGCTCCTCTCCTTTATACCGTGCTATCACTGGGCATTCAACAAGCTCCCGTGGGGTGGTGATTTACCTCACTACTGCTAGTTAGTTAACAAGCATCCGCGGTATGGTGGTTTATGCGATACATTAATGGGATCTAGACTAGATTACAGAAATGAATGCTTAATTTTTACAATGCTTTACAATGATTATTTCAAGTTAATTAAAACAAAATTAACTTAAGGAAATAACATAAAGAACGTAATAACAAGGTGGTCTCTTGGGGAATGAAAAGAAATGAGAGCGAAAGAGAGAAGAAGAAGTGCAAACAACGGCTTGATAGCGGAGTTAGATCCGCGAGGGTGTGACTACGTCTCCGGGTCCACTCCAACAGAGAGACCGATCCGATTAACTCCAAAATCGATTACAATTGATGCACCAAGACCATCAGTTCGGCAGCATAACAGGGCTCCGACATTCAACAATGGCTTGAAAATTCTTCAACAAGACCCCTCTCTTCCGTGTTGCCTCAGCGTCAAGACTTCAACCTGAAAAGAAAACTTGAATACAATCCTCACCTCAAGCCCCCTTTTTATACAAATAATTTTCTCAAATTGGCCTTCAACCAATTGATTTGAAAATATACACCTTATCTCTCCAAATACATAATAATCTTTAAAATCTCCCAATTTTGCATAAAAATCTTTACAAATTTTCTTTAAAAATCCCCTTAATTATTTTAAGCCCTTCAAGTATTCATTTTCAGGCTAATACTGTTTTGGGGGTTTGGATTTAATCCTTAAAAAGGATTATAGTTGTTTAAATTTTTAAAATTAGGAGGGAAGCTCTTTTATTTTAAGGCAGTCGGTTTGCAAAAAGCCGACAAATACAACCGATGCCTCCTATATGTTTGAAGACTCTCGACGGCCTATTGGTGGATGTAAATTTTGCTATATGAGCGGTCTCGGGTTCCACTCCCGCCGTTCATTTTGAAAACAAATTTCAACAAAAATATAACAAAAGAAAACTGTCGCCATTTCTATTTGAAGCCATTGGCTCCGGTGCAACGTTGGAGGCGGACGTTTCGGTGGTCTGTGGTCGTAGTTTCGAATCTCTGGGCGGCCGCAACAGACTTTTGTTAAAACATACCAACAAACCCATGACCGAGTGACGAAGACAGGCGCCACGTGTCACAATGGTATTCGCTGGAGAAGCCACATCACCGAAACCAAAACACGTCACCTTCCCACATCATCATGCCACATGTCAGGAGATAACTCGTTGAAGAATCCACACTTTCGCTGACTCACAGCCGACATGGACGCTGACTGGACTAACACCTGTAGCTGACTCAGATGCCACCTGGATGCCACGTCAACACCGACTCGACTGCCACGTCATCTTATCTGCTGACTGTACTGCCACCTCACCGATGACTGTATGTACAGATGTACGGAAATGACACGTGTCAGCATCTGATTGGGTCCGTACGGATGACTCAATCGCCACATGTCACGCCCAGATTCGTCCACTTGTATTCCGTACAGTACGGACTGATTGCTGACGTCAGCTGTACGGATGATGACGTCATCAACATACACTCTGTCCACCAAGTCAACTGCAACTTTGACCAGCTGTATCTTGAGACTCCGATGTCAGATTTCGACAAAACGAACGCCGTCGGAATCGTCTCGACAAGATCTTCGACTTGACACTACTTCCGTTGATTTTTGAAACAATCATTTTTTCCACTTCCTGGGTGCCCTTGATCCCAGTTTGACCGAAGGTTTGACCGGCCATAACTCGTGCAAACGGACTCCTTTTCGCTCCGTTCGAGTTGCGTTGGAACTAGGATGCTGAGATCTTTCTAATGGTGTAGATTTTGGAGAAAAATGAGACACTTCCATTTCCACTGAAAAATGTCCACCGGATCAGGCCTCCCCACTGAAGACCTTTTGGACCTCCAAAAGTGGCATTTACTCTGACAATAAATGAGGACTTGGCCTCCCCTTTCTGTATCCCTCGTACATCGGCGACTCACAAGCACAATAAAAGGCGCAACAATATTGTTGAACATAAACATAATGTTATCACTTTCATAAACATCTACATCAATTGCCATAGCTGCTAACCAACAAAAATTGACTAGCATCAAGCTGAAAACCAATGCAGAAATGAAGGAGAATAAGTCAACAACCATTCGATCCTTTACAACAGAAATTTTTTTATCCAAGGATCCATCAATGCTTTCAAGCATCACTTTCTCATGATGTATTGCAAGTGCATCCTGCAACATCTGACCCTGGTTAGCTACTCCAGGTTCAAGTGTAGAACCACCTGTCTTGTGGAGACATAGAGTTAACTGCTTTACTTGCATTAATTACCCTCTTTAAGCATACGTGTTTGCAAAAGAATGACTAGTCTTAATCCTGTGAGAATGTACAATGTACTGAATGCCATCTTTAAACAAATGATAATGATTTTGTTGCCTGTAGAAGATTGCTTTTCTATCATAAAGATAAGGGCTACCAAGCACTATCCCACAGATATCCAGTGGAACTACATCAAACTGTACTTCATCCACAAATTTACTAGTGATTGTGAACCTTAAGGTGCATTGTTTCGTTACTTGCAGCTTATCATTTTCACAAATCCAGCCTAGTGGATAAGGTTTCTTATGTGGTGTAGTTCTTAATCCCAAGTTCTTTACAACACTTTCTGAAATTAGATTAACTTGTGAACCACTATCTATGAGTGCATCAATTTTAGTGTTCTTAGCCATAACCCTTAAATGAAAAAGCTCATTCCTTTTTGCATCTTCAGATAAACCATTAACTGTAGAAGAAGAAGCACAACTACCAACGAAACACCACCCGAGAAATAGAAGCTTTACCTTTAGACCCATACATTTATGTTAGTCTCATCCTCACGAATCACGAACCAAGATCCATAACAACGTGCATTGGTTATCCTTACCCATACGTTTGTTCGTCTTTGAGCCCCTTAGGCCTCGGTTTGGGATCTTAACTTCAGTGATGATTTTCATCATGACCTTCCTTGTCACAATGAGTGCAGAAAGTTTCTCATCCTTCTTCCTTTGTGTTGCCTTCTTTTCCTTTCCTGTCTTGCATTCTTAGAAGATTTCTTTACATCATTATCAATAAAGATCCTTTACCCCTTGACTCTAAGTGTGTAGCTTGAACAGACACTTCATCCAGATTACAAGGGTTCAAAACCAAAATGGAATGTCTAAGGTAGGAATGTAGACCTCCTATGTACTTCAACAACGTGTCCTGAGTGTACAAAGGAACATTCAAAGCAATAGCCCTTTTCCTGAACTCATGGGTGTACTCTTGGACAGTTTGACCTTTCCCTTGCCTAAACATTTGCCAATCCATCATTAATTGCTGCATATGTCCTAAGGGATAAAACTGCTTCTTAAGTGCATTAATAAATTCTGCCCAAGTTAAACCGACTCTACCATGTTGTGAAACTTCTGCCTTAGACTTACTCTCCCACCAGGTTAAGGTTGTACCTCCTAAACGAAGAGTAGCTAATTGGATCCTATCAACATCATCTAACAGGTTCTGGACTCTACAATAGACCTCTATTTGTTGTATCCAGTCATCCAATTTATCGGCATTAAGTTCACCACAATATTTAGGTAAATCAAATTTTACATCCAGTTTTATTTTAGGCTTATACCCACTCTTGAAAGGATTAGAAGAAATAGAATGAGGAGAAGATGGAGAAGAAGGAGAAGGAGAAGAGGGAGGAGAAGAAGAAAAGGGATGATCTGGTTGCTTGCCACCATCTTCATGTTGTTTCCCTTTCATGTCTTTGCGATCTTCTTGCTTTGACGAACCTTCTTCACGTGCCTTCCGTTCTTGTCTCTCCTGAAAAAGAATATCCACCTTTGCCTTCATCTCAAGGAATGCTCTTCGAAACTCCTGCTCACTGATTTCTTCAGGAACCTCCATTCCAGAAACTGACATCTTCGGAAATGTTCTACGCTTCCCGATCTCAGGATCAAAGTCTTTGAGCTTGCCTTCACCCTTCTGAATCCTAGATCTCGTTAGCATGCAAAAAACAAATAACTGCAATAATAGTCAGCGTATCGATACCAACTTGATGCGTGGTAGGATCTAGACTAGATTAGGTTTAAATGCTTAACTTTTACAATGCTTTACAATGATTATTTCAAGTTAGGTAAAATAAATTAGCAAAATAACATAAAGAGCGTAATAACAAAGGTGATTATATGAGAATGAAAATGAGAGCGAAGAAGTGCAAACAGCGCTTGATAACGGAGTTCGTCACGAAAGTGACTACGTCTCCGGGTCCACTCCAATAGAGAGACCGATCCGATTAACTCCAAAATCGATTACAATTGATGCACCAAGACCATCAGTTCGGCATCATAACAGGGCTCCGACATTCAACAATGGCTTGAAAATTCTTCAACAAGACCCCTCTCTTCCGTGTTGCCTCAGCGTCAAGACTTCATCACCTGAAAGAAACTTGTCCTTTACTCTCACCTTACACCCCTTTTTATACATAAAATTTGCTCAATTTGGTTACTAACCAATTGATTTACAAAATATTTCCCAAATCCACCTTATCTCTCCAAAATACATAACAATCTTCAAAAATCTCCCAATTTTGCATAAAAAATCATTACAAATTTTCTTTAATAATCCCCCTTACATAAAAATCTCCCAATTTTAATTTTAGCCCTTCAATCTACTTATTTTCGGGCTTTGGAGGTTTTGGAGGTTTGATTAAATCCTTTAAAAAGGATTATTGTTTTACATTCTAGGGGATTCGTTTCATTTTTAAAGCATTCGGTTTAAAAACAATTATCAAAAGCATTTGATGCGAACTATATTCTTAACCGCTCACATGGACTAGCGGTGTCTAAGGTTTTTGGGAGCCCGGCCGGTGCGGGTTCAAATCCCACCGGCCGTTTTGTTTTTTTGAAAACAAATTTCCAACAAAAATATAACAAAAAGAAAACTCTTCGCCCGTTTCTGTTGAAGCCATTGACCAGCCCGATTACGCGTTAGGCGAAGCGTTTGATGATACGTGATGCGTAGTTCCCGAATCTCACGGCGTACTTAAGCGGACTTTGTTAAAACATACCAACAAACCCCACGGCCAGAGTGGCGAAAACTGACGCCCGCGTGTCACAATAGTATTTCTTTGGAGAAGCCACATCCGCGAAACCAAAAACCGCGTCCACCTTCCCACATCATCATGCCACATGTCAGGAGATAACTCGTCGAAGAATCCACACTGTCGCTGACTCATAGACGACATGGACGCTGACTGGACTGACACCTGTAGCTGACTCAGATGCCACCTAGATGCCACGTCAACACCGACTCGACTGCCACGTCATCTTATCTGCTGACTGTACTGCCACCTCACCGATGACTGTATGTACGGATGTACAGAAATGACACGTGTCAGCATCTGATTGGGTCCGTACGAATGACTCAATCGCCACATGTCAGCCGGTCGTTACTTGTATTAAAATTACGATGCAGACGTCGGCGGCGTCGGTATGCGGATGATGACATCATCGGCCTTACACTCGTCCACCAAGTCAGCGCAACTTTGACCAGGCGTATCTTGAGCCTCGATGTGGTTCGGCCGAAAGCGAACACCATGAGAATGCGTCTCGGCGAGCTTATTGTGATAACACCGGTTTCATTGATTTTTGACTATGCCATTTTTAGCTTCACGGATGCCCTCGATGCAGTTTGACCAAAGGTTTGGTGGCTATAACTTCGTGCAAAGCGGACTCTTTGCTCGTTAGGAGTTGTGTGTTAAGGAACGGGACAGAGCTCTTCACGATGGTGTAGATTTTGGAAAAATGAGACACTTCAATTTTCAGCGAAAAGTAATCGCAGGATCAATCACTATCGTTGCACATTGGATTTGAACCCCTACAACATGGTGGTAACCACTCTCACGCACCCCAAAGAAAATTCATTGGTAAGGTGATATTATCCACCATGCTACCGCTTTACAATGGCTAAGAGGGTCTTGAGGTAGAGGAGGTAACCACCGCTTTACCACCCGGACATCCAGAGCCAGGCTCCTGCCCGGTATGGCGGTCTTCAATACCACCGCGGCCGAATGATACCGTAGTATGTTTGTATCCACCACTCTACCGCTACACATCTAAGAGGTTCCCACAATATGGCGACAACCGTGCTATCGCTTCTCTCTCTTAGTCACCTGGCAGTATAGAGGTAAAGGCACAAACAAAACACTTGTGAAAACTTTGATGCTTGGAGATAGAACCAGGTTCTCTACCAATGACCTTGAGGCACATATTCTCTACAATCATCTAGAGGTCATTGGAATGAGTGCAATAAGATAAATCAACAAGAAAAAGATCAAGTAAACATACAAGCTAATGTTCTTCATACTGCCAACAAAGACTATACTACAGTGATGCCTAATGTTGATGTCCATTGTAGGAAGGATCCATCCTAGGACATGATGTTATCAAGTGATTTGAGATTGACTAGATGATAGGCTATTAGTACCAAGAGTTGACCAACTTGTTTACTTATTGACCTAGACTTGAGACCTTGACGTTTTGAGTTTTCACTTTTAACCTGCTAGACTTTTTTTTGACTATTTCACCAAAGGTTGAGGTTGATGATTTTTTATTATGAGTGAAAGTTTATTGTGGGTAAAAGCGAGATGGGATGGATGGATTTTTTAAAATATTTGGATGTTTTTGATGTTTTGAGGTTGTTTTTGCTATTTTCAAGATTTTGCAACTGTTTTGATTTTCCAATTTTCTAATGTTTTGGGGTTTTCTGAGATTTTGACCAAGAGAATAACTTAAAGACCTATCCTAGGGGCCTTGGAGGCTGATAAAAGATTAGCCTTGCCTACATTATACACATATAGACCACGTAGTTCAACCAACATAGACTCAATTATTGATGAGATATGAGCAAATGGATTTCTAGTTTATTGTGATGGGCTCCTAAAGGACTAACCTAAGTGTCTCGGGGGATGATCCAAGATCAACCTTGCCTACATTCAGAGCTCAAAAACCCATAGTTCGATAAGAAAACTTTGTTTTTGACCTTTTTGACCATCTTTTGACCTATTTTGAATATTTTTTAGATTTTTCCTAGTTTTCTAAATGTTTTTTTGGATTTTTTGGATTTTCTAATGTTTTTGGATTTTTAGATTTTTTGGAAGACTTTAGAAATATACACAAATCTAATCCGATGAGAACATGCCCCCAGTGTGATGAGATAGACTACTTCGATACAGGTAGGAAAAATTGACCTTAAGAATGGGCCAAGTAGTACTAGGATGGATCATGATACGAATACATGACCAAGATATGATGCAGACGCTAATGGGTGATGGATGGAAATATGGAAGCGTGATGGATAGATGATGTAGAACAAGCCGTAGAGATCCTGGTGGATGGAAAGTGCTCATTTACACAAGGCACCTGTTTGCTAGGTTTTCACCAAGGTACTTGACCAAAGTGCCACCAAAGTGGTTTTCACTACAACACGATTTTTCTCTTTACTATTTTTTTTTGGTTTTACACCTTGAAAGATTACGCATAAAACTTTTTGAGATGGGAGCTATTCATGGGCTCCTGTAGAGATTCCCCTTCGGGTGTTGATAGCCGATATGCCCTTGAATTGTAGCTTGTTGTGACGATGAAGGGTCCCAACCAATTGGGTTCAAACTTGCCCTTGCTATCTAGATTTGGAACATTCTTCTGATTCTCCTTCAACACAAACTCTCCAACTTGAAAGGTCTGACTTACTGATCTTGTTTTAACTCCGCTTGAGATGGTTTTGGTAAACTTGTAAATGGTTTAAGGCATCCGTGCGCTACTCATCCAGTAGTTCCAGCTCATTCAATAATGATACCTGATATTCTTCATTTGTAATGAGATTCTGCAATGATATCGTCAAGGATGGGAGCTCGATTTCAATGGGGAGTATGGCTTCTAATCCATAGACTAGGGAGAAAGGGGTTACACCTGTTGGTGTGTGGATACTCATTTAGTAGGCCCATAAGGTAGGATTCAACTGTAGGTGCTAGTCACGACCAACGTCATTGACTATTTTCTTGAGGATTTTCAGGATGGTCTTGTTGGTAGCTTCTGCTTGGTTGTTTCCTTGCGGGTAGTATGGAGTGGAAAAACGATGTTGGATATTGATATTTTAGCATAGGTCTTGAAAATCCTAGTTTTTGAAAGGTGTCTCGTTATCTGAGATAATGGCTTGAGGGACACCGTAGTGGAAAATTAGGTAGTTGAAGATGAACTTGGATATCTTCTTTCCTATGATATAGGTAATGGGAATGGCTTCTACCCACTTCGTGAAATACTCTGTGGTGGTGATGATGAACTTATGTCCATTGGATGAGGTGGGGGTGAATTTTCTAACAAGATTGAGCCCCCATTGTGAAAAGGACCAAGGTGTAATGATCGGGTGGAGCTCCTGAGCTGGTGCATGGATGAGATCCCCATGTTGCTGATACTACAAACACCTTCACACATAGTTGTGAGCTTCCCTTTCCATTGTAGGCCAATAGTACCCAGTCCTCAACAGTTTCTTAGCCAAGATCATACCACTTGAATGTGAACAAGAAATTTCATTATGTACCTCAGTTAAAGAGGTCAAAGCTTCCTCAACATTTAGGCATTGTAAAAGGGTTCCTTCAATGCTCCTATGGTATAGGGTATCTCCTAAGATGAAAAAATGAGACTTCTTGACAAAGGATCTTTTAAGATTCAGGGTTATATCAGTAGGGAGGACTCCTATTCTCAAGAAGGTTTATAGATCATGATACCATGGATCACCAAAACCAATGATTTCACACACAAATTCAGACTCTGGTACCTCAAATGCTAGTATGAGAAGCTGATCTACAAGGAATTCTTGCTTTGGGATGTTGTTTGGGATATCCAATAGCAATCTGATTGTAGCCATAGTGTCTACTACTCTACTATTTTCTCTAAGTATTTTCTTAAATGTGACATCAATGGAGAACTCTTTGAGGATTTCCACCAATTTCTTATAGGGGGTCAACTTGTCATCCTTCATTTGATATTCATTGTTTACCTAGTTGATGATAAGCTATGAATCTCCATACACCTTGAGTTCCATGATCTGCCACTGTATTGCAATTCCCAACCCTATGACAAGAGCCTCATATTCCATAATGTTATTTGTGCAAGGAAATAATAGCTTGTATGATTTAGGTATGCAATCTCCTTGTGGTGTAATAAAGAAGACTCTAGCTCCTAACCTGTGTTGTGTGTAGGATAAACCTAATTACATTTTCCAGTGATTTTCCACACTTAAGTGGAAGATGGACTCATCGGGGAGCTCTGATACAAGCGGGTTTTCTAAATATATCAGTGCCTCTACTAGCCGATCTACAATTGCTTGTCCTTTAATAGACTTGTGTTCCACATACTCAATGTCATGCTCTGTCAGGATCATAACCCATTTAGTTGTTCACCCTGTGAGCATTGCTTTAAAAAGAAGATAATTGAGAGGGTCTATCTTTGTGATGAGCTTTATCTAATGTGCTAGCATGTAATGTTTGAATTTTTGTGCAGAAAACACAACTGCTAAGCAAGATTTCTCAATGGATGTGTAATTTAGTTCATTCCCCACCATTGTTTTGTTGATGTAATAAATGGCTCTCTTTCCCATTTTCATCATGTTGGGCTAGGAAAGCACCAAGGGTTGTTATTGTTGCTGATATGTAGAGGATCAAGGGTTTGCCTAGAATTTTTTGGCATGAGAATTGGCGATGTGAGTAAGTAATCCTTTATCTTGTTGAAGGATTGATCACATTTCTCATCCCATTTGTATGCTACCCCCTTGTGGAGTAGATGAGAATATGGGATAGCCTTGTCTACTAGTTGCGCTATAAATCGGCAAATGGAATGAGTCTTCCTTGTAGGCCTCTTAGTTGTTTCAATGTTTTCGATGCCTCCATTTTGAGGATTGCTTTGACTTTGGCGGGGTCTACCTGGATTCCTCACATCGACACAATGTACCCTAGGAGCTTTCCTGATTATACCCTAAAGACACACTTTTTTGGATTTAGTTGGACCTTGTACTTTTCTAGCCTGTCAAAAATGGAGCTTAGAGCTGTTATGTGATCTCGACGTTTCTTTGACTTAGCCAATATGTCATCCACATAATCTTCCATATTTTTTTGAATCATATCATGGAAGATTAGTGTCATGGCCCTTTGATAGGTAGCTCCTAAATTTTTCAACCCCAATGGTATCATATTCTAGCAATATTTCCCCCATGTACAAGTGAAGGTCGTTTTGTGTTGGTCATCCTTAGCTGTCATGATCTAATTATAACTTGAGAATCAATCCATTAATGATAGCATCTTTTGTCCTACCATCATTTCCACAATCATTTCAATGTTTGGGAGAGGTAAATCATCCTTTGGACATGCTTTGTTCAAATCTTTGAACTCTGTGCAAATGCGGATGCCCCAGTGGGCTTTGAAACAGGTACAAGTTTTGAGACCCACTCTAGATAATCAATTGGTCATATGAACCCTACATCTAGGAGCTTCTATAATTCCATCTTGACCAATAATGCAATCCAAGGATGCATCTTCCTTAGCTTTTGTCTTACTGGCTTTGCTTCGGTATATACAACTAGGTGATGAACTACAACTTCTGGATCAAGCCCAGGAATGTTAGCATAGGTCCATGTAAAGTTTATCTTCCTTTCTCTTTAGAAAACATCTAGGAGTTCTTGTTCTTCTA
>VDFB02082116.1:0-11319 GCA_007258455.2 Sequoia sempervirens
TGATCAACATGTTGAGCATGATCGGGCTAGAGAAGATCAGGAATATGATGTGGCCCCATCAGGTAAAGAGGACCACTCTAAAGTTCTTTTAAACATATTTAATTGCAATTGGTGTATTAATTAATGTAAACTTTCATGTTTCAACTTTAGAGCATGTAGAGCGTGATCAGCGTGTTGAGCATGATCAAGTTAGAGAAGATCAGGAACATGATGTTATTTATCCCGGTAGAAGGACCACCCTCATGTTCTCTTAAACATGTTAATTTCAATTGGTGTATTAATTAATGTAACCTTCGTGTTTCAAAATTGCGGATCGAGTTTAGAGGGTGTTCAACATGTTGACATGAGTCTATAATAACAAAAAGTTTAGGAACATGATGTGGACCCATCGGTGAGAACCACTCTAATGTTCTTTTAATTAATGAAATACTTGTAACAATAATAATAAAACATATCATTTTAACATTTCTTTCTTATTGCAGCAGACCCCCCTTGCAGCGGCATCCACGTCATGAGCAGACGACTAGGCGTACATTAAGATCACGAGTAGAGGGAAGAACAACTAAAGGGGGGACATATATTGATTTATAAAATGATACTCCACTTCAACTTTATGTAGCTTTAAAAAAGAAACAAAAAAAAGTGATTGTAATCATATCATGACAACCATATTTTTGATAATATGTAAAAACTGAAAGAATGAATATACTATGTTAATGAATGAATGTGAATATGTTAATTAATAAATGTTATATGTTAATGAATGAATGTTATATGTTATTAATGGATGAATGAATGATTAATGTTATATGATTGGGTATGGGGAATTGAGAGTGATGTGAGGGGGGGGAGGGGCCAAATGAAATTCCACCATCACATGGTTGGCCCTATTAAGTAGAGAATATTAAACTATTCTCAAAACAAAGAGAAGCTCAATAAGGTAATGCACTTTTAAATATAAGAAATGCATCATTTGAAGCATCAAACCAATGTGCAGTCTTTATGTATGATTAGTCGTCAGTCTCTGTGATGGTACATTTCCACGAATATATTTTTTTAAAAAAATTGCATTGCTTCGTCGCAATTTCGATGAAACCCACCGACGAATCGCCGAAAAGGTTTGACGAAGTCGCTATAGCTGCAACGAAGGTTTCGCCGTAACTCCTTACCCATTTTGTCGCACTTTCGACGAACTTTTGGTGTTGTTTCGATGCTACTACTTGCCCATTTCGTTGCACTTTTGATGAACGTTTGTTGTTGTTTTGACGCTACTAGTTGCCCATTTCGTTGCACTTTCGATAAAATTTTGGTGTTGTTTCGACGCTACTACTTGCCCATTTCATCGTACTTTCAAAGAACGTTTGGTGTTGTTTCGACGCTACTCCTTACCCATTTCATCGAAATGGTGACGAACTTCTGGTGTAATTCATTGGTGGATACATGAAGTTTTCGTCGATATTCCGATGAAATCCCGAGTCATTTTATGATGCCGATGACCGACGAATCTGTGCCATTATTTCGACGTTTAATTCGTCGTCGGCCTTTCGACGAAAAAATAGTAATGAAAATATTTTCGTCATTTTTTCGCTTGTCTGACAAAGATTTGTCGAACAACCGATGAACGTCCATCAGAAAATGGTGTCAAATTCAGTAGTGTAACAACCCTTCTAATCAATTTCCCCCAAAACGATAACAAAAGAAAACACAATTAAATGAGCAATTTGACAATTTAATAACCTATTTTAGGATTTCCTAAATCCAAACAAAGCAATGGCATAATGCATGTAATCAATTAAAATAATTAACATGATTTGAAATAAGAAGTTTAAACTAATTGTTTTCTTCCAACTTCCTCAGTTACAACAAGTATTAACAATTAATTTTTTTTATAAAAATAACATTATTCTCTTACAAAACTGACTTTGCTTCTATAATAAGCTCATTTTAGAAAACTATATTTAAATATAAATTAACCAATTATAATTATATATTTAATGTATATACAATTATATACATTTATATTTAAATATAAAATAACTATTTAAATTCCAATTATTTAAAATATATAATATATATATATATATTATATATAATATACAAATATTATATATAATATATATATTAAATAAATTAAAAAAAAAACATAATAAATATATATATATATATATTATACATATAATAAATAAGTATTATATATAATATATATATATTATATATATATAAATAATTAAAAAAAAAAATTAATTTAAAGTCAAATCCCCATTCCAAAGGAAGAGGATGCAGCTTGGCTGCGCCTAGCCTCCCCTGGTGGAGGTGGCGTTGCATGGGCAACGCTTCCCCCACAATGTGTGGGGAGCGTTGCACACAACAACGCCCTCCACTGGGGTGCCGCTGTGTGTAGCCACAACTGCCCCCCCCCAAAACCATTAAAAAATTAATTTTAATTTTAATTTATTACTATTTTTTTTAAAAAAAAACAAGGCTTTGTAACATCCTCTGTTTTCTGGTAATTTTCAAAACAGAAATTTTTTTTGTAAATTTTTTTTTAAAAGAAAATTCCCCAACATAAGATCCATATATATATATATATATTAGAATATGAATATATATATATATATATATATATATATATATATATATATATATATATATATATATATAAATTTCCATTTTATAGTCTATTTGGGCAAATTTTCTATAGAAAATTTAGAGAAGAAAAAAATTTTTAGGCACAATTTCATGATATAAATTTCTGGAAATTCTCAAATCCAACAGAGAGGTTTTAAGATTTTCTTTTCTTTCCTTTCCATTTTTCTATTGTTGAAACTTGAGAATTTATGTTGTAAGAGTTTGTTTTTCCACAAGAATCTAATTTTTTTCATGATTTCATCAGGGTTTTCAAATTTGTTTGCAAACAAGTTTTCAAAATTGAAAATCCAAATTTTCAAAACAATAAAAACCAGAAAGAACCTGTTTTGAAGCTTGAAGAAGAAGACTGAAGTTGAGCTTCCCTGCAGAATTCCAATTTTCCAAAATTCTTCCGAGGACTTCACTCCAAATCCAAAATGTATCCAAACAAGAAAAAAAAACCTTCTCTCCTTCTTCACAGCAAATTTTCTCCAAGAATGAAAATCTCTCATCAATTCTTCCCTAAATTTAGTCAATATCCTCTAAAATATCTCTCACCCACCATAGTTATTTCCCTCTATGCATTTTGGATATTTTGTTTTTAAAAAAAAAAAATTAAAACCAAAATTTCTTTTCAACAAGATATTAATACTTTTAAAAAATTTCTTTTCAAAAAATTTAAAACTTTTTAAAAAAATTATTTTCAAAAGAATTTACAACTTTTAAAATTTTCTTTTCAAAAATAATTTAACACTTTTAATTCCATGCACTTTTCAAAACAGCATTAATCATTTAATTTATTTACTCCACAAATAAGTTTAATTAATCAATTCAACACAATTAATTTAATTAATCAATAAAATAAATCTAATCCAAGATTAGATTATTTTATTAATTAAATTAAATAACATTTCTAACATTATAACCAGATTTATTTAATCAACAACTTAACTACGTAAGCCATTTATTTACCTTTATAACTTGAAATTAAATAATAACCAAGGTGAAATGAACAACATTATAACAACTAAACCCGTCTACAACCCGATGACACACTATGACTAGGGTGATGACTTGGCACATAAAACCTAGCTACTATCTCCCAATTGAATCTGGTTATTGTGGACGGCTCAGAGCGTGCAACCAGTTGAATTAGATGTCTTGTGCACCAATCAACCTGCTTGATTAAAGGTATATCAAACGTGCATATGTAACATGATAAAAGGCATAGCATTGAAGAATCTGAAGATGGGTAAAGAACGCAATGAGGTGGATTGCAATCTGTCCCTTCACCAATGCAATGTGCTAGTGGCCGAGATCTAACATCAATAATGTAATCAAGGCATAAAAGGCATCATTGAATTTAAATGTCACCTTCAAAGCTGATCAAAGCGTGCCATATTGATAACATCGAAATAAAATACCATCACGTCAAAATATAACATTCACATCACTTTACAGTTTGTGATCAAATAGTAACCAAGTACCATAGTCAAAGTATTAACAGAAACAAAGCATAACAAAGAAGAACATTGTCCGATCAAAAGAGCAAAAAATGGAGGGGTGCTACATCCTCCCCCTAGGGTCAGGCTTACTCCTGGAAGCCTGCGAACAAATAGGGATAAAGCTCCCTCATTCTAGCTGCATCTTCCCAGGTGGATGACGTATCATCCCTAAGATCCCACTGGACCCTAACCTGATCAATATCTCACCCTTGAAGAGTGAGCGTTCCGTGCTCCATTACGGCCACGGGCTCCAAAGCCAGCTGCCCGTCATCTACTTGTAATGCATTCCAATCAAGTACATGAGAAATGTCTAGATGGTATGACCAAAGAACTAAAACATGAAAAACATCGTGAATATGCGAGAGACTGGGCAGTAAAGCAAGACGGTAAGCAACTGGACCAATCTTCTCGAGTATCTCGAAGGGTCCAACAAAGTGAGGCACCAACTTAGAGCCCTTCCCATAACGGATTGGACTCTTTCACGGACGCACCTGCAAGAAGACTCTATTGCCCACAGAAAACTGACAATCCACTCTATGCGCATCCGCATACTTCTTCTGCCTATCCTACGCTGCCACCAAGTGCTCTCTAATCCTATCCACCTATTGCTCCATATCCTGCAACATCTCAGAACCCAAAGTTACTCTCTCCTCCAATTGATCCCAACTCAAGGGAGTGTGACATGGTCGGCCATACAATGCCTAGAATGGAGGCATGCCGGTAGAACTCTGGAAACCGTTATTATAAGCAAACTCTACCAAATAGAGATAATCTTCCCATCGTGTCTGCTGGTCCATCACATACATACATAACATGTCCTCGAGGATCTGATTGACTGTCTCGATTTGTCCATTTGTCTCTGGGTGATAAGTTGAATTGAAGTTCAACTGTGTCCCCATCGCATTCTGTAATGAAGTTCAAAGAGTTGAGGCGAACACTGGATTCCTGTCATAAATAATCTGATGCAGAATAACATGTAACCTCACTATGTCCTCCATGAACACTCTGGCTATAGACGATGCAGTATAGGAAGAGCGAATAGGTGAGAAGTGTACTACCTTTGTCAACCTATCAACTGTCACCATAAGCACATCATACCGTCTCAAAGAGTTTGGTAAACCAACAATGAAATCCAATGAGATTACATCCCACTTCCACTCTGGTACTAAATGCGGTTGCAAAAGCCCTGCTGGATGTTGGTGTTCAACCTTCACCCGCTGACACTCAAGATATGGCGACACATAATTTGCAATATCACGCTTCATCCCTGGCCAAAAATACAACTGACGTAGATCTACATGCATCTTCTTCACCCTTGGATGGGCTGAATAAGGTGCACGTTGTGCTTCAATCATGACCAAGGTGTGAAGATCACCTGATGAAGGAATGTATATGCATCCCATGTGCCTCAATATCTCATCTAAATCCAGAGAATATCCTAAATACCTACCCTCAAGGGGTCTGCCTACCTCAATCTCTGTCCTAACCTCCTGATACCAACTATCCACTAGAAGGGAAGAAAGAATCTGACTCCGCAAATTTACAACAAGAGTCAAATCAGATATCTCATGTCTCCGCCTACTGAGTGCATCTACTACGACATTCTCCTTTCCCTAGATAAACTTCACTTCGAATTCATGGTCATAGAGAAACTCCATCCAATGCCTCTGCCTAGCATTAAGGTTGGGTTGCGTGAAAATATACTGAAGGCTTCTGTGATCACTGTGCAACTCAAACCTATGGCCAAGAAGGAAATGCCTCCATCTTGTCAATGCATGAACAACTTCCGGCAACTCAAGATCGTGTGTGGGGCAGTTCATCTCATGATCCTTGAGCTTCCGTGACTTGTATGCAATGAAATGACCCTCCTGCATCAACACTGCACCTAATCCCTCCAAGGACGCATCTATACAAAATACAAAGTCCCCAGTCAGATTAGGTATCGCAAGTATTGGTGCACTGGTCAGCTTCTCCTTAAGATTTTGAAACATTGCCTCACACTTCTCTGACCACACAAACCTCTTCCCTTTCCTCTAAAGGGAGGTGATAGGATACCCTATTCTCAAAAAGCCCTGCACAAAATGCCTGTAATAACTTGCTAGCCCCATAAAGCTACGTATCTCTGCCACACTCGTGGGCGCAGACCAATCTGAGATCGCTTGGATATTTGTAGGATCCACTGAAATACCTGCCCCTGAGATCACATGAGCAAGGTATTGGATCTCAGTCTTGAAGAATTCACACTTCGATAGGTTAGCATAAAGTTGATTATCCCGTAAGCACTGTAATACCTGCCACAAATGTTCCTCATGCTCTTCCACTATCCTAGAGTATATCAAAATGTCTTCAAGGAACACAAGGAAAAATCTGTCTAGGTACATACGAAATACCCCTTTCATCAGACTCATGAACACAAAGGGTGCATTCGTCAACCCGAATGATACTACTGTGAACTCATAGTGACCATACCGCATTCGAAATGCTGTCTTATGGATGTATGATTCGAAGATACGAAGCTAATGATATCCTGACTTAGATCAATTTTTGAAAAGATTGTGGCACCCTTGATCTGATCGAAAAGATCATCAATCCTAGGAAGTGGATATCGATTCCTGATGGTCACTTTGTTCAACTGTCAGTAATCAATACATAACCAAAGTGAACCATCCTTCTTCATGAAGACAACTGGTGCTCCCCATGGAGAAACACTAGGGTGAATGAAACCTTTTTCTAACAACTCCTCAAGCTACAAGCGAAGCTCTTTCAGCTCCTTGGTGGTCATACGATAAGGAGCTTGTGAAATGGGTTCTGATCTAGGTACAAGATCTATCTTGAAGTCTATATCCCTCTAGGGTGGAATCCCTAGAATCTCATTTGGAAAGACATCAAAATACTCCTGAAGAATGGGGTGACTATTGAGAGATACTTTCTCTCCTTCACCTCCTAAATCCAAATCATCCACTGTAACAACGAATAAATGGAAACCTTGACGCACACACCTTCTCAATTGCATAGCTGAGATGATCCCCAAGAAAATCATCCTCTAAACTCCCACTATCTCTACTTCTCTGCCAGATGCCTCAATGCATCGAATCGACTTACGTCGACAATCTATGACCGCACTATGCACCTCTAACCAATCCATCCCTATGACAACGTCATAAGAATCCAATGGAATAACTCAGAGGTCCATTGTAGTATGGAGAGGTCCAACCTCCAATCTACACTCTGGTACAAGGGAATGGGATGCGACTCTCACACCCGAGGCTAACTCAACCTGCCACCTATCGATTTTCCTTACTACACCCAGTCTACATCGCGTCATGACGAAAGAAGAAATGAAGGAGTCTGACGCTCTAGAATCAAACAAAATGGTAACTAGGTTACCCAACAACATACCATATATCTCAATGACAATACTCTGATGCTCTGCTTGGCAGTTATCAATCGCTGTGAAAACACGATGCCCTTGACTTGCATCTCCAACTGTCGGCTTAGATGCCACTGGTCCCTGAGAAAAACCAGATGTGCCCCTGTTGGGACACATTCTAGTTATATGACCCTATTGGCAACATGCGAAACACCCAATACCTCTGCCATAGCCCCTGCCTCCAGGTGGTGTGCTAGACTGCTACGCACTACCCCTGCCTCTGCTGGAAACCTTTACGTTTCCCCTGAGAAACTTGCTATTGCTGTTGACCACTCTGCAAAGGTTCCTGCTGAGCCCTGGAAGGTGCACCTCCTTGAGGCTAACCTCCTCTAGCACTAGACCCTGTTGCTAAACTGCTTCCTATCTGAACACCCATGTGGCCTCCCAGTGCCATGGCCAGATTCTCCTCTACTAGACATTCTTTCTCCACCGCTGTCTCCATGGTTTTGGGTTCGAAAACCCTCACACCTCTGCTAAGACGGGCGTTTAAGCCCCTGACAAAGTGGTGAACCAACATCCCCTCATCATCTCCTATCCCTGCAAACTGTTTGAGCTCGTAGAAGCGTCGCTCATACTGCTCAACTGACAAGGCCAACTGACACAAAGCGTGAAACTCATCACCTCAATGCTGATGCCAGTGCACGGATAGGAAACAAGCTTTGAACTACTCTAGAAAAATCTCCCAAGATATTGAGTTAATGTCAATGTGGAGCTTTTTCTCTAGCCTCCACCATGTGGATGCGAACCCCCGTAGATGCATGATAGCACACTGCGCTTTGGTATTACTACCGTAAGGTTGCATAGCAAAGCACCTATCAAGGTCTATAAGCCAAGTCTCAGCCTCTAACCCAGTGCCTGCTCCATCATACAGTGGTGGATGTGCCCTGAGTAGATCTCTCATATGCATCTCTGATTGAGGTGGAATTTCCCTCTCACCAAGATTATCCTGAACCTCGGCCTGCCTTTGACCAAGGAGCGCTAATGCCTCCTTGAGTGCTCTATGGGCAGCCTCAATCCCTGGAGGATTCTACTGTCGATCACTACCCCCTAGGGCATTTTGCGATGCTTAATGTTCTTCTTGATTTGGAATAAGTGGAACATGAGGAGGAGAGTCATGCTGACTCCCATCACGACCACCTACACGGCCACGTCCACACCCTCTACCTCTTCCGCTTTTGGGAGGCATAATCTTGCACAGACACATTAAGGTATTAGGCAGGGTACACAACTTAAAACCTACACAAGTAAAAGCTTAATGGATTCATCATAATTCCAGAGTACCCAGTGTTTAAACTTGGGCTCTGATACCATGTGTAACGCCCCGCCACACAACCCTAGAGGAAGTTGCAAATAACTACTCAAATGCACAATTTTTTTTTTTGTTTAAGTACAATTAACATGCAAGTTCACTACCCATTGCCAACAACCTCTAAGGTTACGAGACTGAGATTACTTTAAAACCCAAACAAGAAGCATGAATTGAAACCATAACATTTAATTACTTAAAGAATTAAGAACACATACATTCCATACATGATAAATTATATCAAAGAATAAGAGATACCACATGATTTCAAATAACAATCATTTAACGATAAGATTACAACTCTCATTCCCCGAATGAGGTAAATCCAACAAGCAAGGTTACATAATACATCTTCCATCTCAATAAAAAATGAGGGGTAATAAATTACAAGATTCAACTGAAATGAATAAAGCATGAAATGAAACTGGATCCCACGAGCTCTCCAACTGAAAATCGCATCCACACGAACAAGAAGAAAACCCAATGGAGTAAGGTGCACGTTCCACCCAACCAAGTGATACCCAAAGGCTCACCCCCCGTGCTAGGAGATAGTAACATGGATTCCTAGACAAGGCCATCTACCTCTAGACACAGGCTAATACATAACTGAACTAAATCAAATACAAATACAACATCACTTAACACAATGGTTACAATGCTTCTAGAGCTAAATAATAAATTGCATCACTGATACAAACATACTACTGACTTAGGAGAAGTGTCATCACAATGTTACATGGGATATCTTGGTAAGTCTTCCTAGGTCCCAGCCCCCATCTCGGGATATCCTGGAAACCTCTAACGACTCCCGACCCCTCATGCAAACCAATGCGGAATCAGTTATCTCTCATAAATACAAGATCACGATCTTTCCATTCCAGGCCTTACTGTCCCATCCCAAGTCTATACAAGCCCTTGCGTCCATGAGCGAGGAAAAATTAATCTTATTAAGTGTTTGATACTACCTATTGCTCTAATCAATTTATTTACGTTATCACTGGATTAACTAACTTACAATGAGTTACCCTGACACCACTCTGTGTGCCGACCCTCATTGCAAGCCACTCCTCTAAGACAACACGTGGAATAACTCCACAACCCAAGGGTACACAAGTGCGACCTAAGGATATTAAATCCCTATCCACAACATAAAGTCAACACATCTCGTTTGTGATAATCGGGTATCTAACTGGATACATTAAGACACACTACCCAAGGCAATCCAAAGGTTGACTAACATATTACGACAACCCACACGATTAAATAAAAACCCCATCTGGAAGACTTAACAACCCTTCTAATCAATTTCCCCCAAAACGATAAAAGAATAAAACACAATTAAATGAGCAATTTGACAATTTAATAACCTACTTTAGGATTTCCTAAATCCAAGCAAAGCAATGGCATAATGCATGTAATTAATTAAAATAATTAACACGATTTGAAATAAGAAGTTTAAACTAATTGTTTTCTTCCAACTTCCTCGGTTACAACAAGTATTAACAATTAATTTTTATTTTTTTTATAAAAATAACATTATTCTCTTACAAAACCGACTTTGCTTCTACAATAAGCTCATTTTAGAAAACTATATTTTAAATATAAATTAACCAATTATAATTATATATTTAATCTATATACATTTATATTTAAATCTTTTAATTATTTAAAATATATAATATATATATATATATATAATATATATATATAATATATATATATAATATATATATATATATATTATACATATAATAAATAAGTATTATATATAATATATATATATATTATATATATATATATATAAATAATAAAAAAGGAAGTTTTAATTTAAAGTCAAACCCCATTCCAAAGGAGGAGGACGCAGCCTGGCTGCACCCAGCCTCCCCTGGTGGAGGCGGCGCTGCATGGGCAATGCTTCCCCCACAATGTGTGGGGAGCGCTGCACACAACAACGCCCTCCACTGGGGTGCGACTGTGTGTAGCCACAATTGCCCCCCCCCAAAACCATTAAAAATTTAATTTTTATTTTTATTTATTACTATTTTTATTTTTAAAAAAGGCTCAACATCTTTGGTTTTGCACTTCAGTTAATGAACTTTTTGACATAATTTTTTTTTGTAAATTTTTTTTTAAAAAGAAAATTCCCCAGCATAAAGATTCATATATATATATATATTACATAATATATATGAATATATATATATATATTTCCATTTTATAGTCTATTTGGGAAAATTTTCTACAGAAAATTTAGAGAAGAACTTTTTTAGGCACAATTTCATGATATAAATTTCTGGAAATTCCCAAATCCAACAGAGAGGTTTTAGGATTTTTCTTTTGTTTCCTTTCCATTTTTCTATTGTTGAAACTTGAGAATTTATGTTGTAAGAGTTTGTTTTTCCACAACAATCAATTTTTTTTCATGATTTCAAGAGGGTTTTCAAAATTGT
>VDFB02082117.1:0-24004 GCA_007258455.2 Sequoia sempervirens
AGGCATAGGTCCCCCATGGACAGGTAAATGTGGTCTTCTCTTGGTTTTCTAGTGCAATTTGAATTTGGTTGTAGCCACTGAATCCATCTAGAAAAGAGAAGTATTGCTTTCCTGCAAGTGTGTCCAAAACTTGATCGATGAAGGGTAAAAGAAAGTGATCCTTCTTGGTGGCAGCATTAAGTTCCCTATAATCAACACAAACTTGCCACTTCCCTCCTTTCTTGGGCACAATCACTAATGGAGACACCCACTGACTATTTGAAATGGGGTACATAAATCCTGCATCTAGCAATTTCTGCAGTTCTCCTTTCACAATTTCTCTTAGTGTAGGGTTAATCCTTCTTTGTGGGTGTCTTACTGGAGTGTAATCATCTCTGATATAAATTCTGTGGGTACAAAGTTTAGGATCTAGTCCCTTCATATCATGATAATCCCACACAAATGCATGTTGATGGGCCCTTAATAGATTTTCTAATAACAGTTTCTGCTCTTCATTCAATTTAATATTAACATTCAAATATTTTCCTTCTAACACTTGTACTTGTGTAGTTAATTCTATCATGGCTGCTTCATTAACACATGGTACCTTAAGTTCATATGAAAAAAATGTTTGGAGCATACCTGTTGCTGTAGGAAGTCTTTCTATAGGAACAATGGCTATAGGAAGAACATCTACAGGAACAATGTTTGTAGGAATATTGGTTGAAGGAAGAATAAACATAAGTGTCCTGACCAAAGTAGAAGATGATGCTTCCCCCACTTCATAATGGTTCTGAATGATGTTAGTCAACAATTCATCCTCATCTTGGAGCTGCATGAAAGAAAATCTACCTAGCATCATAAGCTGTGCTGCATAATTGACTTCCTCGGTCTCTTCACTAACTTGTGGCCATACAAAATCTTCTTCATCATGAGATGGCTAAGCAGGTGGATAAAGGACAAAATTTTTAGTACTTCTTCCATTTGAAATAGTCTTGTCACCTAACCGACATCCAATGTAGGTATCTGCAGTTGCCAACCAAGGCCTTCCAAGAATGATGAGATACCTGCCTAGTGTAGCCTTAGGAGAGAGAATAATAAAATCTGCTGGATATTCCCAAGAGTCTAGAACTACCACAAGGTCCTCCACTACACCATCAGGCTTAACAGTAGAGCTATCAACAAGCTATAGGAAAGTAAGAGTAGATCTCATACTTGCAATATTTAGTTGCTACAGGATGTATTTGGTCATTACATTGATTGTTGCACCTAAATCAATTAGAGAATTCTTCACTTGAATCCCGTTTATGGAAATTGTTACCACAGGACTACTTGGGTCATTATACTTGGGAATAGTCACTTTTCCCAACATGATATCAAATAGTTGGCCTGCCACATGAATTGTAGTTGGGTCTCTCTTCTTCCTTCCTAGCTTCTTAAGACAAGCTTCCTTGATAGCTTTGTCGTAGATTGAAACATCTTTTATGGCTTGAAATAGGGGTATTTGAACACATATATGCTTTAGCTGATCTAGGATGTCAAAAGTGGTATCCTCCTTTTCTTCTTTCTTCTTGGAAACTTCCAGTATCTAAGGAAATGGTGGTTCATGCTCCGTCTGCTTAGCTTGGAATGGTTTAATATTTTTAGGTGCATTTGGATGAATAGGGTCATTCAGAGGCTCCTCCTCCTCTTCCATAGGAAGCTCAGTAATGATGGGCTTGGAAGGGGTTGGTATCTTGGTTCTTGAATGCAAATGGATGTCACTTACACTCACAACATATGCAGGAAATTGATTTGAATCGACAGAATATGCAGGCTGCTGCTGTGGTTTGTTATTAGGATTGGGTGTGGGCTGAGCTATTAGCTGAGTTGGTTTAGGTGAATTTGAGCTTGGATTAACAGGTGGAGGCATTATAGTAGGTTGGTGGGCTGAGAAGGTGGCTACATATAAGTGGTGTTCTAAGTAGGCCATTGCTTTCCTCCTCTCCATTGATTTGTTTGTTGCCAATTTCCTGGAGGTGGTTGCCAGTGTCCTTGAAATTGCTTCCAATTCCCCTAAGGTTGCTACCACTGAGGTGGAATTTGATGGCTAGGCCAAGCGTTTGGAGGGTTACTCCAAGGTTGTGGTGGATACCCTCCATAACTAGGTGGATATGGGGGCTACCATTGGTTACTAGATGAATAAGAGTTAAACTATGGACCAACATATGATAGTGGGTCTAGTGGCATACCATGTCTAAGAGCCCAAGAATTCCTTTGTGTGACATAGTAGACTTGGTCTTCTTCAATATGAATTGGCTTGAACTCAGGTGGAATTTGCTTGCTTTCTAGGTTAGCTACCATCTTACATCTGCAATCCTTCTTCTTTTGTCTACAATGGAGACAATACTCTGTTAACATCATCTCTGCCTCTTCTTGCTTCTTTTTGGCCTAAAGTGTATCTAGATGAGTAGCTAGATTGTTGATAATTTCCTACTTGAAGTCTGCCAGCAAATGAGTGATCTCCATTATTGAAACTCCATTGGTAGTTGACTTACCCATGAAAGATTGATAAGCTCTCCCTTTCTTTGAAGCTGCCCTAGAATAATTCTGGCATATTTTCTTGATATCCTCCCAAGGAACTTGGGAGATATCTCCTCTTGCCATGAGGTCCAAAACATCAGTGTAGCTGTCATTGATTCCTCTTAGGAAAAACAACTTTTGTGAGTCCTCATTAAGTGCATGGTGTCAAGATTTTTGCAAGAAAAAGAAAAACCTTGCAATGTAATCTTCCAAGCTCTCATCTTTCTTTTGTTGCATCTTGAAAATGTCTCCTCCTCTCATGTCACTACCCTTGCACTATTCTTTGTACTTTTCAAGGAATTTTGTCATGTCTTTCCAAGTTTCCACAATATCTTTTCCTAGACTCATGAACCATCTTAATGCAGCCTCTTTCAAAGTGGTGGGGAATAACTTAAGCCTATGGGCATTAGTAGTATAATCATAACTCCTGCAGAGTATGTCAAACTCAAATAAGAAGGTATTGGGATCTTCTGTCACAAATCCATAAAACTTGGGGAGTGCCGAGGCAAGAATGTTCTTGATGTTGTCAACTTCATTTTGATGAGCAATGGGGAAAGGAAAAGCTGGTTGATTTTGTCTATTCCTATTTGCATCACCCATGCTTGCTTGATGTGGTCCTAAGACAAAGGGGTTGTCAAGATAATTTTGATCTTCTGAGAAGACTTTAGAGCTGGTCAGATTAGGATATATGTCTGTAAAGGGATGGGGATCTTCTTCTTCTTCTTCTTCTTCTTCTTCTTCTTCTTCTGGTAGGTTCTAGTACTCAACTAGCTAGAATGGACAAGGATTGTTAGGAAGGAATCTCCCATAAGCATCGCTTCTCCTTCCTCTATGCATGCGATATCACTTACTATCATTCAACTCACACAAAGAATTGGTAAAGAATTAGGGGGGTCATTACTTCCTAAATGAGGATATGCGAAGAACAACTTTAGAAACACTACAATAAAAGCAACCAATGACTCCAAAAGACTTCCTAACTTGACACCATCCCTAACAATGATGCCAAAAATGTTGGCCTCCTACAATGATCTCATAACTGAGCCTTTACAAACTTGATTCAAAGACTGGACATCTAACCTGAATAGCCATTCAATCATCATGAAGGTGCATTTAACTTGTCAACCCAAGGACATGAACTTGAAATGGGTCAGCACTGTATGTGCACTAGGGGCTCAAGTAGTCATTGCGTTCTACAACTAAGAAACACAATACTAAATGTAAATTGCTGAAAGGAAATAAAGAAAATTTTGAACATCAACCAACAACTATGCTTTAGCTAAAATGTAGAGCAAGAATGGAAATTTGTGCAACAAACAAGAGACTACTCTATCTGCTTTGGCTGTAGGAATAGTCACAAAATAGGATTCTAGTGGTTGTAGGAACAGTCAATGCCAAATTTCTAACTAAGTATCAAACAACAAGTAATACTAAGCTAATGCTAAACTAAGAAGACAAATTACTCACCAAGTGGGCCCGCTTGGATAAGTATCCTCTAAACTAACAAGAAATCAGATGCTCGAACTCAGAACTTTATTTTATTCATTGTAAATTATGCATATAAAGAGTAATGTATCTGTATTGTTGAAACTGGAAAATGTGAGTACAATGTCAAATCATGCAACCTCCTGAAGAAGGAGCATCAAATCATTATTTATACTACAACTAAACAAGGCATTCAAATCCACGACTGGGAGGACACCATTTAGGGAAAACAAGGGAAAGTGGAATGAGGGTGGTTACACATGCATGGAATCTGATCAGACATGCAAGTCAAGTGCAAATCCAACACAACAGTAATGCCCATGCATGCTCAATCATTAAGGTCCATTACAAGGTAGTTATGTTCAGTTGCATGGAGAATCTTTGCTACCGACTGCTTTTGATTAGGAGCGATTTCTTAGCTAGACATTATGGTACATGCCTAGCTGGCGGTGTCTTCCTTAACTTGGCGTATTTAAATCTACAGGCCAAGGTTAGTACGCATAATAATGACACATCAATAACCACTCAAAGAAACATTCATTAATCACATGGAAAATCAATATAGATGACCCACATATTATGCCAAATATCATTAAAGCTTGTAGAGATAGGATGATGTCAAATTTCAATGGTTTGAGGGAAGCATTAAGCCAATACCAACACTTAAGCATTAAAGTCCATGACATCTATGAGAAAATAGACCATAGATTCCACCCAAAACTAGACCAAAAACTAGGCTCATCAGATTGGTTTGTAGGATGTTACTTTAAATGTTTCAATGTTTTAGGGGTTAAAGGAGTGAAGGATTGTAGTGTTGGTGTGATGCCAAGTGCTAGGAAGAGTAATTTTCCTTTGAAAATGGTGGTTTTATGATGGGTTTTAGTGAAATTTTGATGAAACTGAGATTGTAAAGGTATATTGAGTTTGTACAGACCTAAAGGAATGTATTTGGGGCAGTGGTTGAGTTTGGGAAGTCTTGAGAGAGTGAGTTTGAGTATAACCCTTGGTTTTTGCATGTTTAAGGAGGGTTTTGTGGAGCAGTAGGATAATGAATTTGTATGGGAAAAATGATTATGGAATTTGTGGTTCTATATCATGATTATTGACCGTTTAGGGTGTTTGGGTGGATATCTAACTTTTAAAGGCTACCTTCTTTGTAAAAGTGGGCTAATCCACTAGCCTTTTCTGGGAATGGTGTACTGGATCTCCATGTTGGTCCAAAAGAGGTAATATTGGTTTTCATGTATGTTTTATAACTTGGTAAAGGGTATTTTAATCATCTCTGAGTTTGTTAGGTGTTTTGGAAAATATTGATGAAAAATCCCTAAAACTGGGTTGCCACTACTATTAGGGAAAGCATGGTTGAAAGGTGAAATTTGAAAAGATCTTTTGATTTTTCTTTGGAGACTGATTGATATCCACTTGATTGTATTTTGAATGGTGTGAAAATATTTTTTAATATTGTTAGATGCCTCTTGAAGGCAGGTTGATAATTTGAGTGAGTTTGGGCCTCTTGGGTCTACATCATCTGGTTCTTCATCTTGTCATGGTCAAGGTTCGGCGATCTACTTGCAAGCCTTGCATTGCCTCATTGGTCAGCGGTCTGAGCAAGCCTTCTCCAAAAGTTTCCTCAAGATCATTCACATTTAATTTGCTAAACTTTCTCCTTAAGACCAATGCTTCACCTTCTTTCGGTTCTATACAATCTGATTCTTCCAAAGGTTCCCCTTCCTTTGGATAAACTAACTTAGGTTCTTCTTCATCTACACAAACTATCTCTGCATCCTTCACTACTTCTCTTTCATTAGGTTCTTGATGACACTCAACACTTGATTCTTTCTTCCTCCAAACTCTTCTATGCTCTGCATAAGGTCTGCATCTTGATTCCTCTTTCCTTCCAACATATGAATTCTTCCATTTGTACAATATTCTCAACATACAAGTAACATGTTTCCATTTTACTCCATCAATTCATCCATAATTCATCTACTTACAATCCGTCATAGTCTTTCTCCTCATTTTATCCCAACACATCTTTTCAGAATGATTCCTTAATCCACATAACTTACAAGGATGTAGATCCCAACACAATTCCTTTTCATGTCCATGCCTATTACAATGTGAACAATACATACTTTTTCTTCTCTGATTCAAACTTGCAATTACATTCTTTCCTCTGTCATATCCAAGGTCTTCACTTCTTGATCTCATCAATAGCTCAACAGGTTCTGTAATTCCTTATTGCTGCTTTCCCAATCCTTTTCCTTCATATCCCATTCTCTACATGATTTTGAAACCACTACCATCACCATTAATCATAGGCTTCATTACATTGTTATCTTCAACTTTACCTTCTGCAGCATCACACAAATCATTAGTATCACAAGAAACATCACAAAGCTTTGGCTTAGATATTAGATTCTCATTCTCCTTCTGGCATGCTATAAGTGACTACTCCAACTAATGAACATGTTCCTTCAAACCAAATATTTCTTTCTTCTGCAAACTGTTCTCCTAGTTTAGCTTCTTCAAAATTTCCTCCAGATATCTGTTCCTCTCTTTCACCTTCTTAAACAACTTGAACCCTTCTGCAAATTCCTTTTCAAGATCCTCAAATATATCCAGCTCTGCTTCTAGTTCTTCATTTCTCCTTCTTAAATTTTTCAGTTCTTCAAGAGCATCATACTTGTCGCCTCCTAGTTCTTTCATCCTCTCCATCAATTCTGCATTACACCTTTTTATTTTTCACAACTCTTCCTCCAAAGTATCCCTTTCATAGATTAGGGTTTCATTTTCCTTCTTTATCCTCTTCCCAATCTTCCTCATTGAAAAAAATCAGATAAACAACCAAATTCAAATGCTTACCGAATCTTTCTTGCCTTGATCTTTCTTCTATGATGACACTTAGGGTTTCACACTTCTTCCTTCCCAACAAATTCACAATCAAACTTGCAACCAACTTTGATACCAATTGATGCAACCAAGGTAGGAGGATGCAATTAAGGACTGTCCAGCCTTGCAACCTAAATTACAAAATCCATGATCACACAAATACACAACAAAATTTAATAGCTAAAAAATAGAAAGATACAAGACATTCAAGAACAACGAACACAAGATTTATCCTGGGAAAACCCTAATAGGGAAAAACCCAACCTTCAAATCTCATTCCACATTATATTAAATCTTAAAACACATTACATATGCCTCTAGGGCTTACAAATTCTAGGCCGCAACCTAGGGATTACAAATAATTCATACAATAATTTTCCATCGACTTCTTTTCCTGCTCCACACTCTCTACTCTGTGATTCTTCCAGATTAGAATACTTCATCACCGTGCTTCATACTTCACAATATCGAGCACCTTGTCGATCTATCCATCTCTTCCTGTCATAACAAATCATCTCTTATATTTATATCATCCGTGAATCGTCCAACCCTTAACATGTCGGCCCAATTACAACAGCTATAAATATAACATGCCAACTCAAATAGGTCAGCCCCAACAAAGCCAAGACCCAAAACAACATCCTCAATCACAAAAACACCTTCTAGATTATCCCTCGAAGATCCACAACACACTGCAACACCCTGTTGGCCAAGAACAAGGTAAACATGACCTCACAAAAGAAAATATCCAATCGCGAGCTTGACAATCAATGTAGACCAACAACACATGATTTGGAAAGATCCACGAGCCTCATGAATCATGATTGAAACATTCACAAAAACTCTAGTTACTAGAATCACATCATCTTCTCTTAGGAACACCAACTAGAATAACTGAATAACTGTCAACACACAGATCTTCATAACTCGATCGATCCTTCATGCGGATCCTTGAAACTTAACATGGTTAAACTAGGTATCCTTAACAATAAACCCTTTAATCCACAACCTTTGATGATCAACGTATTGGTCCATCCAACATACGAAAATTCATTGCATCATTGACAATCCTGCCACTTCACTGTCAACTGCCTCAATTTTCTGAGGACTTCCGGATGCCCCAACATCAATAAAGCTCTGATATCAATTAATGTGTATGTGCATACAAATTTTTATGTTAGAATGGTTCAAAAAACAGGAAAAAAGAACAAAACTTAAAAAAGTTTATGCTCCTCCGACATCCACAAATTTTGAACTTAAAATAAAAATGAAGCATCCTCTGGCCTTTTATAAAACAAAATGCTCAGATAGGATAAGATAACTACATGAGAGGAAATCTAAGGGACCAATCTCATCAAGGCACATGGAATATTGTGACCAATAGGAGAATTGCAATTAAAGTCAATGGAAGTCAACTCCAATTACTCATTGAAGCTCTTCAGGTGTTGATATTGAATCTTCACTAGGATGATACTTCGAATCATGATAATATGTAGGGGGTTCCCATACATTCATAACGAAAAAGGTAGAATTTTTGCCCCCACACATCTCTTGGCTCTGGTTCTATCACTCTCAGGAATGGGCTCTCCTAGAGATTGGCATTTGTTCCGACCGCATGTGAAATAACAAGATCCCCAACATTGTAGTGGACTCAGAGCCATATGCATTATCACCTCCCAGAGTGATTGAACCAGACTGAAAATTATTCCTTCCATGATTCAAGTTTTCTTGACCGCCCATACTCGAGCTTTGCATCACAATCAATATCTCCTGCAATAAAAAATTTCATATATTAAACCCCTTTTTAAAAAAAAAAAACATTTACAACATCTTATGTAAATAAAATCATTATTCAAATGTTAGTCCAAAATTCCCATAATTAACACGCCTTTTTAAAAGTATATCATAAATCCTTGTACATATACTAGATCACTGGGATCATTAGACAAATTTAAAATTTCATATTTTATTTCCATTGCAACCAGGTAGTCGATACCCAGTATTGAACTTTACCCACTTACTTTACCTGACCTCAGTTATATCGAAAATCCACTATATAAGACTCCCTTTTACTAGACCGAAGTCTTTCACTTGAACTTCACATTACCTTTCACCTTTTATGTGTTTCTGGTACCCAATATCCGATGCACAAAAACTTACAATATGAAGTACTTTCTTATTATCAAAGATTTCTCTTCCTTTCTTCACTTCTGATGATCTTCCAATTAGCTAGCTCCTGCCATAAGAGTTATATTTTTCACTTGGGTCCCCAAGTATTTTTCAGTCTTGGGGTGTGTTGTGAGACCACACAACACATGGAAAATTCCATCTTCAGCTCAGGAGTATCTCCCTTGATAGCCTTCAACAACTTAGCCATTCTCAACTCATTAGGGTCCAATTCATCATCACCTTGGACTCCTCCTTGAGGGTTTTCATTCTCACCCTCTTCCTTTTCATCTTCATCACTTTGGTCTCCAGTGACCACACCTCTCTTTTTATTTGACTCCATTGCTGCAAGTCTAGCTAGGATAGCTTGTTGAGACTCCTTCATCTGTCTCAACTCCTTGGCATGCTTCTCTTTCAATTCTCTAACTTCTCTGGCCGTTGGGTTCTTTTTAGGAGGCATCTTTATTTCCTACAAACTTCAACCTTTTCCCTTTTATGACCAAAACCTATGCTCTGATATCAATTTGATGTAAAGTAGGATGGAGGTTTCTATTCAATCACAATTTGAACAAATCTTTCAACTTGGAAACCCTAACTTGGTCTTTATCTCACAAACTCTTCAAATTGCCTTATAACACTCTAGACAATGATTTTTCACCATATCTTTCAAAGAAGATTGCAAACCCACAATTGAATTATCATTTCTGATACCCTTTATGCTGTTTTTCAACATATCAAAATTGTGAATGGGCTTGTTTTGTAACAACACCCTCTAAAATTGACTGCTATACTAGGACTAGGTCAAGTTAGCCCTGTTTTACAAAGCAACTATATAAAATCTTTCCTACAATCTACCAAAATTCATTCCATGACTTCAACTAGGTTACATGGGGCATGAAACTACAATTTTTATCAACTGGAACATTAAAAAATTCTTCTATCTTTAAAACCCTATCTCTAACCTCTCCTCAGCCTAATACATAGAGATATTAGGCTAGGGCTTGATCAAAAACTTCCCTACCTCTGTCCCTTGCATATACAAACCCTATCAACATGAAAATCAACCTAACTAATGCCATTCCACTAATTCACAGAGGTTTTCACCAGTGGAATGGTTCAATATTCAATTTTTTCACTTAAACCCTCTTAACCTAGGGTTTTCTTGCTACTTTCAGTAAATTGCTTCAAACTCACTCAAAACTCAATGGAAAACACTCAAACCAGAACCAAAAGATATTCAACTCATCCCTACACTAGTTCCAATAAGAATTAGTACATTTTCAAACTGTACGGAGCCGTACAAAGTTCTATAGTAGCAAGAACACATAAGAAATTGCATAAAATAGTGAATTTCTTTATTGTTTGATCACAAAACTATCTCCAGAAGTTTTCCTCAAGCCTTTGAAGGAATATTTAAACATGTTCAACCAAAAACCAATGGTCCTAAACTACCTTTCAAATGAATGACCGTTCAACTTCCATATACAAGCCAAAATGCAAAGTTGTAAAAAAACTTTTGCAACATTTGCAACAAAATGACAACTTTATGTAAAATTGACCCTATGAGACTAAACACATTAGTTATGGTCTAAATAGACCTTATTACATAAAAAATGACTCAACATTAGAAAAACCCAACATTAGACCCCTATTTACATGATGAAGCTAGGTGCCACTGCACCACATACCCAGAAATAGCCTTTGCATGAGATAATTGATGTTTCAAATAACATGTATAAGCTATACAATGAAAAACAACAATTGAATACAAAATGAATAAATGGTATGATGCAACAAAGTATAAAAAATATTGAACAAATTTTAGATCTCAAAGATTTAATTACACCACATTTTTAAAAAGATTAAGAAAATGAAGTAAAGAAAAATCTACCAATATAAAGGTTGATGAAACACATACATTGCAAAAGGTTTGTAACTAGAAAACCAAAATCAAGAAAATAGTGTGACAAAGAAAGATGACAAGAAAATTTAAAAATAAGTGCAATCATCATCAAAATCTAATTCTATAATGTAAGATCAAACAAACAAGGTGATACAAAAGAATGGTGAATAAAAAGAACAAATATTATTCCTCACTCAATTTTTTTGTAAAAGGGGCCACTTTATATGGAAATCTAGGCCCATCTGAATCTCACATGACTTATAGTGAAGATTTATAATTGATGATTGGGAAGGCTATGATATTCTAATGGAAGAGATTATCAAGATCTTATTAATTGAGATTTATTCCTATTTCTTGAGTCATGTGTTTCTACTTTGTTTTTCTTCTATTTTTAGTTTTATAATATTTTTCCTATGTTCCTAACTAGTAGCTAGATGAATGCAAAGGTACTTTTAGTGGTGCATGATGACACAAGTGGATATGAACATGTATTTTTAATTCATTTCACTTTTCCTTTTTCTTTATAGTTTTTCTTTTTTGTTTTTTCCATGAATTTGGGATGATTGAAAGTTATGGAGTGGCTCATGTTGCTTTATTTTAATTTTTAGCTTATGCCTTTTGAAATTTTTGTTGGAGCCACATTTATTGTTCTCCCCTTTCTTCTATCACATCTCTTTTGTCTTCTTATATTGCTTATTGTGACATTTTTTATCAAGCCTTATTTGGCATGCTTTTCTTTTGCTTGTATCTCATATTGCATGCCACACTTTGGCCTTTTATTTATGCCTTGCTTTTTATTCTTCTCCTACTTGCACTTTTTACGTTGTCTTCTTTCACATCTCATCTTATATTCTACCTTTATGGCACTTGCCACTTCTCCCCATGTGAGGGAATTTATTTTATGGTTCGTTTTACCAACATACTTTCATGATCATATCTTTATATGACATATTCCCCATGAATTCCTCATGATGATATTATTATGGAGTTATTATTATGTTTTTTACATGATGTGTTCTTTTGACAATCATGTATTGATTTTATGCTTATATTAGACAACATTTTATACTCTTACACATTATTACACTAGTATGCTTTATCCTATGTATGTGACTCATGAATTATCCTCACACACATTAGGACCAACACCTTTCTATATGTGGCCAATTTATGTTGTCCTCTAATTAAATTGTACCATTTTAATCTATGCATCCAATTTGAAGTGGGGATTACATCTCATTATGCTTCCATGGATCTTTAATGCATAGATTGAGGGGGCCAACTCAATTACTACTTGACAACCATATACATGATGATGTTCATTTTTAGATTTCACTTGTCTCCATGTATTGTAGATTAGGGAAGCTAGCTTGATTACTACTCCTTGATAAACCCACACACATGGTTTCTATCCTTTTTTTTCTCAAGTTGTATAGATTGATGGGGACACACAGATTCCAACCCTAGTGACTTGATGATTTCCTCTTTCACATCCATTTTTCACATGTTTCCATAGGGGGAAACTTGGTCACAACCTCATGATTTTCCCCCCTTTTGTTATTTTTTTATGATGAAATGATAGTTATTTCAAGTAAATGTAATGCAATATGTGCAGTTTTTATGATCATGTTAGTGTGAGTATAGTAAATATTTATTATGCCCATTAGGAGATACAACCTTGCAAAGATTATGGATAGAAATAAGGGCCACCTACCAAATTGTATCCTTTTTAAATTTTTTTATCCTTTTAACATACACTTGTGTTACTTATTATCTTATCCTAATTTAGAATTGATGGCTCACTTAGAATCACATGCATACTAAAGTGGGGGCAATTTGCAGATGAGAAAAATGCATACTTCACTTTTCAACACTTGTTTTGTACTCAATTTAGCTTTGTCATCAAGTTTGTCATCCTAGTGCTTAAATTAAGGGGTTCTAACATATAATTTCAATGAACCTAGTCCCTTGTCCCATCCTCTTACTTGATTAATCCTTTATGGTCTAGACTAAACTCAAAATTTACCTATTTGCTCACCTTGGCTAGAATGGTGAGTGTAATTCTTTCTCTTGGATTAAATTACAGTTACAATACTATCTACTTTATTCAAACTCAATTTTTGGTTGAGTTGACTCTCAAGTGAAAGTTCAAAGATGTCACCTTTTAGGGTAGATTTTGAGAACACCCAAATTTAAGTATTGTATACTAAAAAGTATTTTCTAGCAAAAAATGTATTCTAGTTGGATTTGTTTCAACCAAAATAGATATGAACAAAAATTTTATTGTGAAAAGTGTTCTCTAGATACATGTACATGACATCACTTTGATGTCAAATTACACACTTCTTGAAATTATTTGAATAACCCATTATTCTTGCCACTTCTACCCATGTATATCATTTTAAAAATAATCCAAAAAAAGTTTTTGTAGATCTAAAAGAACAATTTAAAAAAACACTATATTTTAATTAGTCTCTATATTTCCTTTTTATTTTAACTACAAGTAGGCCATTAACACCCAAGCATAAGGTTGATTGTGATGAAAGAGCATCCTTGGTTGTACAGAAATCTTGTATCAACCAAAAACATTTATTTTCTTGTGGTTCAGTTTGTAGTTGCCTTAGAAGTTTCTTTTGCGCTTTATCACATTGTCATTTCCCAGCTCGCGAATTAGGATATAGCTTCTACACGAGGCTATATTCAACATATATAGATTTTAGGTGATTTTCATCTGTTTGTAGAAAGTTATCACTCTCAAATTTTCACTATCAATTCTTTGTCAGAGCATTCAAGGCCTATTTGGCTCATTTTGGTTGTGCAGACCTTTTTCAAAATGTAGAGAGCTTAATGGAAAATCTTACAAGGCATTTTAGGTCCAAGGGAACTTTCTTGGAGATCCACAATGCATTCCATATCCTGATAGGTTATCTTTCCATGTTCTTAGCTGACCTATGCATATGATCTTGCATTTGGGTTGTAAGCCCTTGGGGTCAACACATATCATAATTAGAACTAGAGATTCATATTTAAGATCATTTGTAATTTATTAGAAATAAGTTAGTCATGAACCAAGTAAGGAATTAGATAGTTTTATCTAGCCTTCTAAGTTCATGTGGAATGCAATAAGGCTTTGTGTCAATTGCAATATCTTGAATTCCCTTGCAAAAGGCCTGTGAACCCTGGTTATTTCACATATGAGGCATATGATGCATGTGTTGGAAGTTTGTGTTGTCATTGGTGTCAATAGATCTTTGTTATTGCATTGATGTCAACCTATGGAGATGCTTTCTTCGGTTGCATTATGTTGTCATTAGTAGTCTCACTGATGTCAACCTTTAGTGTTTCTTTGATAAGCATGTGCTTGTGGATCTTCAACCTCTTGTATGGTTGAGATGATGAGAGGAGTGTTGTAGATGTTGAGATGATGTTTATGGTGCTTGGTTTCTAAGTACTTTTGAGAAAATTTGATTAAAAGAGAGTTCAGTGTGGTAGTGTAGTGTTTAGTGTTTTTCTCCACATTTCTTCATGGTTTAAGATCTACTTGTGTGGTTTGGATATGTTGATAAGAGGTGTTCAGAGGTGTTACATCCATATTTTCATGTTTTGGATTGTTTGACAGAAGTTGTGTTCACCAGTGTGTGAATTGTGATGCAGTAATGTCTAAGAGAAATGGTTTCTAGTCTTGCAGATCTAGGAGTGTGCTTACAACATTTGTATCTATCCTCAATTTGAGTTGTTTGAGTTTTGGTGCTCTGCAAGGTTGGATTCATGAGTTATAGTATGTAGAAGGTTAACTGGGTGTACAAAATGAATATATCTTTCAAGTGTTTGTTTTTATGGATTTGTTGGATTTTAGAGTGTTGGTAGAATATTCTAGATTGCATTTGAGTTTTGTGTGTGGTCATGAGTCACCTTTGGATAAAAGGAAGCGCGTACTTAAATGTTTAATGGTGTTAACACATGTTCAACTGACCTTGGGTGTTTACTCTAATTGCATAAGTGTTTCAATGTTTGGGGAAGTGTGACGTGGTGTTTATGTGTATAGATTTGGGACTGAGCTCAGGTGTGATGTGGTCCTCCATTCCTCTCCACTGCATGAAGTTTTTGGCGCCGATCTAATTTGAATTTGCATGCTTGAGGTGCATAGTTGACCTTGTAGATTGTTTTCAAGGTTGAGGGTGATATATATGTGTGATGAATTGGAGTAGTGTGAAGAGTGAGTGGTGTAAAGTGCGAAAGTGTGAAATGCAGTATGAGGTTTAATGCCTAAGATTACTGGAAGCAGTGAGAAAAAGGTGTCTACATTCTTTAGTGAGGTTGTGAATGTTCTGGTGAAGCAATGATGGTTCTTTTCTATTTCTTTGAGATGGATTTCTCATTGTAATAATCTTCTATCTTCTTTCTAATCTGGCAGTGAGCCCTTCTTTCTTTTGGGTAGTGAGCCCTTTAGAAGTGAGCATATTGTATTTGGTGTTACAATTACTTTATATTGTGAGCTAATCCTCACCATGGTTTTTCCCTTCTTGGGTTTTCCATATAAATCTAGTGTTTTCATGTGTTTGGATGTGTTTGCATTATTGTTTCTCATGTTTATATTCTAGTAATGCATGATAGGGGTTTAATGGTTGTTAAAGGTTTAAGGACTAATGCGGATATGAATGTTAATGAGGATTTTGATGTTTTAATATATAACTGATTCAATCCCCTCCCATTTTTCTTGTGCATTCAACAATTGGTATCAGAAAAAGGTTCCTTAGAAGAAAGCTTAATCGCTTAAGGTAGATCTAATGGAACACAAGAAGGAGACTCCTTTGTTTGATGGATTTGATTATACATTTTGGAAAACTAGGATGGAAGGTTTCCTTCTTTCCCTAGGGTTTGGAGTTTGGAAGTCAATTGAAGATGGATATAAAATGCCTACAAATGGACTTCAATTAATGATGAGATCAAGGCTTATGAGAACAATGGAAAAGAAAGGTATGCTCTCTTGAGTGGTCTTTCTAATTTAGAACTTGTGAAGGTTATGAGCTACAAATCTGCTAAAGAAATTTGAAAGAAACTAGAAATTGTCTATGAAGGAGATGATAAGGTTAAGCAAGAAAAGATGCAAAATCTGAAGACTAAGTTTGAAACCCTAAGGATGGTAGAAGATGAAGATATTATAGGCTACATGCATAGAGTGGATGAAGTTGTCAATTCCATCGAAGGCCTTGGTGGAAAAATAAAAGAAGATGAGGTAGTAAAGAAGGTATTAAGAACTCTTCCTAAATGTTATAGTCATAAGGTTTCTGCTATTGAAGAAGCTCAAAATTTAGATCGTTATTCTAGAGATCAGTTGTTTGGTGCTTTAACTACTTTTGAATTGAGAGATTTTGGTCCAAGTGATTCAAGAAAAGAGACTACTTTTAAAGTTGGCAAGGTAGAGAAGAATGAGGAATAAAACTTGGATGAGTTTGATGAGTTAGAAGCAAACTTTGTGAGGAGATTGAAAAAGGGTATAGGAAAATATAGAGGTAAGTTACCCTTCAAATGTTAAAATTGTGGAAGAATAGGTCATTATGTTCCAAGATACCTAGTCAAAGCTTCAAATGAAAAATTTAAGGAGAATAAAGGTAAATCAATTAAGAGACATTATTATATTAAAGAAGATGCTAGTATATCTGATGATGAATCTGATTACCCAGATGATGAAAATGATGAATGCTTGTTCATGGTTATAAATGTTGGAACTAATTCTGCTAACTTTGAGAGATGTATAAAGGAAGTTGCTTCAGAAGCAGGTCATAATGTCAGAGGGACTATGGTGACTACTTTTCATGCAAGAGAGGACAAAAAATATTGGATTATTGACAATGGATGCTCAAATCATATGACAAGTGATAAGAGTAAGTTTGTTAATCTTAAGAAGTTTGAAGGTGATCTTGTTAAGTTTGGTGATGATACATCTGCTAAGATATGTGGAAAAGGTTCAATCAGTTTTGATGGAAAGCATAATATAGATGATGTTCTTTATGTTAAGGGTCTCTGACATAATCTTCTAAGAGTAGGATAAATGTGTAGCAAAGGATATAACCTCGTATTTTAGGATGGTTTTTGTGAGATCAGAAAAAGCTCTGGAACTCTAGTTACTGTAGGAAAAATGACATATGGAGAAATTTATGAGCTCAAGGGTGCTAATGGTTTATGAATAAAATAAATGAAAGTTGGTTATGGCATAGAAGAATGTGTCACATCAATTTTAATAGCCTAGTGAGGATTAGCTCTGCTTAAGTTGTGAGAGACCTGCCAAATATTACAAAGCATATAATTGTAGTTTGCAAGGAATGTTAGGTTGGGTAGCAAACAATAAAAAGGTTCAAAATCAAAGAATACCATAGGATCTTTGGAGTTGGTGCATACAGATCTTTTTGGAGCTACAAGAGCAATAAGTTTTCAAGGTGACAGGTATTTCATGTTATTGATTGATGATTACTCTAGAATGGCTTGGGTTACTTTCCTCAAAGAAAAATTAAAAGTCAAATGAAGAAAAAGGGATCCTATGTCCCTTTGTGTTTAGGAAAATAGGAATATAGGTGTCTTTATCCCTAGTTTCATTAGAAAAAGAGATCTCCAAGGGATATGATTGAATTTCAACCTTGAGGTGAGCCAATCCTATTTTGGGATATGTTGTTTCCTTATGACAAAAAATGACTGAAATGCACTTTTGGGAGATGATTTTAAAATCTTTGGCAAAGCAAATTTCATGGCCTAACACTTGAAATGCATAGATCTAAGATAATAGAAATGAGAAAGACAATTTACAAGCATATTTGGGCGTTATAGGGTGATATTTACTAACCTAGAAAATCTTGTTCTCAGAATTGTTGGACACTTGGGCCACTGGGCGAATGAGTCCTTGTAGGGATTTTCTAAATAACTTTTTAGGTCCTTTGAATATGGATCTGAGATGATATTTTCCACAGGTTTCACTATCGGAAAGTCAAAAATAAATTCAGGATGTATGTTTCTGTGTCTTGACAACAATGATGACAACTTTGACAACTTTGCAAAATTGCTCGTTTGATCAATCTTCAATCCTTCTTCACTTGAAAATTATCACATACACAAAGAGGGAAAAATATTTGTTTTTGAGTGAATAAGGGTTTTCCTTGGTCAAACCCCACTTTGGTAATTTAACCTTGATGATGAAATAATGACAAAATGGAAAGAATTTGATGAATGAACAATGCTATGTCACAACTCACCAAACCCTTAATGTCTACCCTTAGAGGATTGAAGTCTAACACATCACTCTAAGGATTGGATCTTGCATGAAATGGCTTGATTGGATGCTTGATTTGACACTTGATTTGATGCTTGAATGCTTGAAGCCTACATCACAATGTTAGCTCCAAAACATGACATGAATATGCATAAAATTTGTCATGATGATATGATCTTGTATGCTACTGCAGATTACTAATAAATTTGATCTTCAATGCTCTTGACAATAATATTTGCTCATGTGAATGTTTCCTCTTATTTCTTAATGTTGAATTAATAAAATAACTATGTATTTGTAGGTGTTTATCTAATTTCCCAAAAATTAGATTCCATAAGTGTAATGCCCCGCCACGCAACCCTAGAGGAAGTTGCAATTCACTATTTAAATGCACCAATTTTTTTTTTTTATAGTACAATCAACATGAAAGATGAATACACATTGCCAACAACCTCTAAGGCCACGAGACAAAGATTACTTTAAAACCCAAACAACAACAAACATTAATCACATAAGGAAAGGAGACAACATACATTCCATTCATAATACTATACCATTTACATCCAAGAGTATGAAATACCCCTTGATTCCAATAACATGATTTACAATAAGATTACAATACTCATTCCCCGAATGAGTCAAGTCCAACAAATATGATTACATAATACAATTCCACCTTGATAACAACTGAGGGGTAATAAAAAAAACAATAAGAACTGAGAGAACAAGGCATGAGAAGAAACTGATTCCCACGAGCTCTCCAACTGGAAATCACGAACACACGAACATGAAGAAGAACCAACGGACTCAAGATGCACGCCACCCGACCACGTGGAACCCAAAGGCCCCACTCCCTCCGTGCTAGGAGATAGTAACAAGGATTTCCTAGACAAGACCATCTACCACTAGACATGGGCCACACAAAACTGATACAAAATAATTACAAGACCTCATCACATGACTGAACGGTCATACACACATCTCTGGTACGAACTCTCACAACACCGACATATGTTACATTGCTTCCAGACATAGAATAGATCAAGAGTGTCACAAATAACAAGTACAAACTGCTGACTTAGGAAGAGTGTCATCGCATAGCTCATCAAGGGATATCCTCTGGGAATCTTCCTAGGCTCTGGCCCCCACCTTGGGTTATCCTGGTGGCCTCTATCGAAATCCCGGCACCCATGCTCACTCATGCGGAATCAAATACCTCTCGTGAAGACGAGATAGATGATCTTGACATTCCAGGCCTTCCCGTCTCATCCCAAGTCTCGTACTAACCCTTGGGTCCATGAGCGAGGCACAATTATCTTGTTTAATGTTTGATGCAACCTAAGCTTCTAAAAGTTTAATTTAGTTATCACTGAATTAACCAACTTGCAAAGGGTTATCCTGGCACCACTTTGTGCGCTGGCGCCCATTGCAAGCCACTCTCCTAAGACAACACGCACGGTAATAACCAGAATAGGTATCCAGATAAACACAACCTCTCCATTCAAGGAGGTAACAATCCAGAACTCACACCAACACTGGAGGCAACAAGGTTAAGACCCTCTCCAAACACTGGAGGAAAAAAACAAAACAAAACCACCCCATCCAAGGAGGCACCTATTACAAAACCTTCTCCTATTTCCAAGGAGGCACAAATTACATAACCCTCTCCTAATCCAAAGGAGACACACACCATCCCCGTTCGTGAAAACCGGGTAAAACAACATGGTGTAACTATGCACATTTTCCACAACATATCACAAGTTGGCTCACGAACAACAACCCATACCAATAAATGAACTCCTATCTGGAAGACTTACATAGACCCTTAACCCCATTTTCCCGACATGGAGAATGAAAGAAATATGATACAAAAACATTCAAGGCAATTCCATACCTAATGTTAGGGTTTCCTAAACCCAGTCAATCACAGTTTTCATTCATGCATTTACTCAATCAAATACATCAAATTCACTTTCCAACATTGAAGTATTTACAACCCAATCATTTACTCTAAATTTACAATTAACCTCTCTAATCAAAGCATTCTAATAAATAAAGTCATTCGACTAGGATAATCAATCATTTCTCTAGTTTCATGATCATATACCATAAATGAAACCATTTGTTTAACAAAACATTTAGATTAAAAAAATAAGTCAATCAATTACGTCCCACAAGAATTTAAGTAAATAATTAACCTTATCTACACAATCCAATAGTAACTCAAGCCCGTTGACAACTTTAAGGGGATTCAAACCAATAGTATATTTCGTTTTCCCAATTACATTTATTAATAAAATCAACCTTTGAAAATGAAAACACTTGATCATTTAAAATCTACTTTTTTTAAAATCAATCATTTGACTATTAAGATTCAACATTCGAAATAACTCATTTGAATATAAACTCTACTTTGGCTTCGATTACGTGACCAAAAGTCATCATAAGATAATCAAAATCAAATTATAAATAAGTCAAACATTTGATAAGTAAAGACATCTGACTAAAATAATCATGCATTAACTCTAAGTTCCACCATTATGTTCCATAATCAAACAATTTAATTATTAAACATCTGAGTAAGATAAATCTTCCATTATCTCTTAATTTCACAATTAAATTCCATATTCAAACGATTTTAATAACTAAGGTCTTTTGATCAAATTAAGTCATTTATTAAATCTTATATCATAATTGAAAACATAATTAGATACGTAAAGAACGAAGTCATTTGTTTAGTATACAAATCAGTTAGTTTACTCTAAGTTACTATATCCTCAAATTCGAAACATTTACAAAATAACCATTTATTTAAAATAATTTAAATCTTGTTTCATCATAGATCAATCAGTTAATTATAATAAAACTTATTTCGACTAAAATATCTTGTCATAAAATATATTAAATTTCACTAAAATATCAACTTTCTTTAATTACATCTATCTCATAATCAATTTAAAATTCTGATTTAACATTTGACTTCATTTAATATGTCAAATAAAATATACTTTTTTTTGCATGATAATAAATTATTTAAAGCCCAATTAAGTAATATTACACATCACTTATCTTATATTAAATCTTTTATATATAATATTATTTATTAAATATTTAATTATAATATTGAATATTATTAATATTTAATATTAAATATATATAATATTAAATATTATATATAAAATATAATATAAACTTTCATTAAAAATAATAAATAAAATAAAACTAAAAAAATGAATTTTCTTTTTTTTTTTGTTAAATGGGCCGAAGCCCTAATTCTCACCGCGAGCCCAAGCAGTCAAAACCCTAGCATGAGCTGCGAAGCCCATAGGGTTCACAGACTCTTGCGGCCTCCCCTCATGGGGGATCGCGGCCTGTGTGGGCAGCGCTAAGGCACCACCACCACAGGTGGCGCCTCCATGGGGCGGCGCCCCTCCCAAAAACCCCAAAAAATGTTTATTATATTATATATTTTTTTTCTTTTAAATTGTTTTCAAAAAAGATTTTGCTGTGTTTGAGATTTGCCATATTTAAATCAAAAGCCATAAACATATTCATATAGAGGTAATGATTTTTTTTCTGGGTTTCTTCAAATCAATCAAGAAGTGAAAATTCTTCAAAAACAATAGGAGGGTTTCAAAATTTGATTCTAAAATGGAGGTTTCTTGGTTTTCATTCCTTTTGTTTGGAGGAAATTTCTGGTTTGAGTTTTTATTTCCAAATCTAACTGCAGTTTTAACAATTTGAAAGCTTTTTCATGGATTTTTAAAGAATCTAAAGTTATAGTTTCAAACAAACACAATGAGAAGAAGAAGAGGGGAGAAAATGGTGGAACCTTGTGTTTTCTCCAAATTTGGAAGCTTTCAACAATGAAGAATCCCAAGCCTTCCTTCAACTCCACCATTTTAGCCACCTCCCAGCTCTCCACCAAAAAATCCCCCACAAGAATTAAATCCCCACTCTATTCATAAGGATTCCCCCAAATTTTGGGCCAAACCCTAAGATGCCCACTATCTAATTTAAAATTCATTTAAAAACTATTCCATTTTTTTAAATTCACAAAAATACTTTTAATTTCAATTACAATTTCATGTAAATACATAATTGCATTTAAATAAAAACTTTATTATGATTTCCATTACCTTTATAATTTAAATCAAATATTCAATAAAGACAATATAATTCCTTTATTCAAATTTATTCATTAATAAACAAATCAATTTACAACTCAATCTAATTAATTAAATAAATCAATTCCATAGTAACTAAAGAATTATTTAATTAATTTAAATCCAATTAACAAACGAGATAAATTGCATTTAATTATCGAAACTAAATAGATTAAATCATCTTTTAGACTATATCCACTATTAATCTAATTAATTAATAAACTAAATCTAGTTTATTAATCAATCAAATCAATCAATAACCCAAACATTATTTTAGTAATTTCATCAAATAAATCAATAAAATAAATCACATTTCAACATTGCAACTAAACGCATTTAATCATCAATTAAACTACGCAAGTCATTTAATAAATTTTAAACTCGAAATTAAATAAACACTCAAGGGGAAATTGACCAAGTTAAAACAACTGACCCCAACGACAACCTGATAACACGCTATGACTAGGGTGACGACTTGGCTCGGAAAACCTAGCTACTATCTCCCAATCAATTACCGTTGGTAAATGGAAATGCTCAAACCTGTGAAGCCAGGTGGAGTCGATGTCGTGTACCTGCAACCTACAACAAAGAACATGTCGAATGTGCAAAATATATATGTATATTATGATCAAACACACCGTGAAGAGGGAATCTCAGGATTGTAGGGCTCTCGCAAGCGAGTGATACAATCCATCCCTTTCACCAATACAATATCACTAACTGACGCATCTAACATCAAAGATATGATCAATAGCATACAACATCATTTAATCAGATATCTTCTAAGTTACTCCAAATCATGTCATAAGATAACATCATAATAAAAGAACACCACATCAACATATAACTTCCACATCATTTAATCAATCACGATCACAAGTAATCAAATTCCAAAGTTAAAGCATGTTCAGACACAATCATCGCATCATAGTATAACATGCGCATCACTAAACAGTTAATGATTAAATAATCACCAAGTTCACAGTCACATCATAAGCATAATCAGACATGCAAAGAACCTTGCCGAAACAAATATCCAAAACGGAGGGGTGTTACAATAAGCTAACATTTGAAACTTGAATTTGAATAATTAAAATGCTACCAAAAACATATTTTAAATTGGGTCTTGGGACCTAAATCCAGGACACACAATTTCCAAGGCAATTTAATTACTGTTGGAAATTGTTTAATACAGGTTTCCCTTTTGAAAAATGGGAATAATTTGGCTTTGGAATGCATAATTTAGGCAAGTAGAAGCTTAATTAAGTCTAATTAATTAAGGGGACCCAAACATAGTGTGAAAATGTAAAGTACATTTTTTACACTACATTTAGCCCCCACTTTAGTGAGAGTATGAGCTTACGCTCAAACACAAAATAAAGTAGACAAATACATTTCAAGAGGGGTCCAAGTGCACAAATATCGATGGGATAGGATGACAAGGATCAAGGGGGGTTGCACAAGCCCCTAGGATCAAGCTCATACTCTCACTAAAGTGGACAAATATACGTCAAGAGGGGTCCAAGTGCACAAATATTGATGGGATAGGATGAAAAGGATCAAGGGGGGGTTGCACATGTTAGAAACCAA